>SNQN01001117.1:77188-106107 GCA_008642245.1 Bassia scoparia
CTAATCCAATCTAATTCATTAGTTTTTAGTGTTGCCTTAATAAATAAATTAGAGGTTTTAAGCTTATAACATGCAATTTATTGCAGATTTAGTGAGATACTGTTGCCTCAAYCTGTCGTAATGATGACGATTGTATACAGTAAGCAACCCCCAAATTGGCCAATTTCATAGCAATTTCTTGTGTTTCCTTATTTGTATGTGACTTTGTTCTAATGGAATCTCCTATCTAACCAATCCACTCATGCACATTATAATTATATCCATGCGACCATGCAACTTAGCTTATATACCCTATGTRTCCACTTAGCTACACGGTTTATTTATACGAGAGCGATGGATGACTCGATTGATTTTGCTGATTAGATGTTCCTGTACTATCCACCGATCGAGACAAATCAAATAAGACTTTAAATGAATATATTTTGACTTATTGTGAATTTTATTTGTTAATTAGGCATATTCTAAGTTCTTTGCCACTTAGTCTTTAACAAAAAACTTTGTTTGATTTGATTTAATGAGTAAGTTTAACTATCACCTTCACTAGGAGAATAATGGCAATATATATGATGTAGTAGTTAGACTTGCACTCTCAGAAGAAGAGAAAAATACAGCATATAATGTTACTGTTAAATATAATTATGCCATGTTATATATATCAGCCTATTAGGTAAATTAAATTGAAGGGAACATGTTTGGCAAATATATATGATATTCAATGAAAACGAACATTGTGTTTGGAATATGCAGTATATATGTGTAATGCAGTTTTTGTTATCATCACTCATCAGCATGAAGATTTTGATGCTTCTAGTATCGAGACCTCGTTATAGTGACAAAAATTAGGTGATTCTCAACCTTAAAAAAGAAAAATAATAAATTAGGTAGGTTTTAGAAAACGCATATTATATAGATGGTTCTGTTTCTTTGGACTAAATTGAACTGAAATGAAATGAATATTTTATGAGAGATTCACCTAATTTTTGTCACTAAACTGACCGAAACACCTAATTAGGTTAGGTAACTGAACTGATCGAAACTGAATTGAACTTATGTACCATAAAAATAAGTCCAAAAAAACAGGACCTAAGCTACAACCTCTTTTGTTCCACAATGGTTAATCTTTTAAATTACAATTTTACATAATTGCAAACTAGTCCTTCCAAACAAGTGAAACAACCATTGTAGATGCTCTTAATAGTGAATAGGAAGAGATTTCCATTCTTTTAGACGTGACACTATGACTAAAAAAAACTCTTAAAATATTTGGTGCATTNTTCACAGAAGTGAAATACTCAAAATTCGAGTAATATTTGTCCTTTTTTTTTTTTGATGCAAAAGCAGGAAAGAAAGAACAACAAGTTTTAAGAGTTACAAGGTAGCTCCCTTAGGTACACATCACGCACCATAGCAGGTGCTTCATTGAAAAGAAAAACATCAGAAAATAAACTACTACCCAGATTACGTCTAGCCTCTTTAGCCAATCCATCCGCTACACTATTGCAACTCCTCGGAGTATATTTAAGCTTCACTCCTGGGAGACGAGCCAGAAGGTCCCTGCAAGGATGCACTAGATTGTAAGAAGAGTCTCTCGCATGGACAGACAAAGTAAGCCTATTAATGGCCTGCAAATTATCAGAACACAAAGTGACATTAACCCAGGCTTTTGTATGAATTAATTTGAGGCCCTCCCAAATCGCCCAAAGTTCAGCGATTAGAGGAGACATAGTCCATCTCCTCGCACAGAATCCCAAAACCCAGGTTCCTTCCCTAGTACGGACCACTCCCGCAATGCCAACAGCCCACTCCCTCCCCACGAAGGAAGCATCAGTGTTCATTGTGAGGGCAGAAGTCGTATCCGGAGTCCATGRAGGCTTAGCAATAGGCGGACCACTACATTTGTCCATAGCCACAGCAAAYAATTCCCAAGCCATTCGAAAGGCCCCCTTTTTAATCCATTCCACATCACGGCTTACTAGTTTAAAGATCAAATGATTGCGGGCAAGCCATAGCATCCAAAGACAGCAAGGGAATAACAATCTCCACGGAAGTGTATACTTGTCCGTAGGAGCAGGGGAAGTGAGGTTTGTTCTCAGCCAATCATGAAGATCAACTGATGGGGAAGGATCCATACCCATCAGGTCCCATAGCTCAAGAGCAGCAGTACAGGACCTAAGTATATGGTTTGCATCCTCAGTTGTGTTGGCACAACGAGGGCATGTCGGGGAAGAGGTAATTTGTCGTWTAAATAAGCAGCTATTGTGAGGAAGTCTATCCAGCCACACTTGCCAGAGGAAGAAACGAAGCTTTGGGGGCAKACGTAGCTTCCACAGCCAACTCAAGTCACTACCCGAATTGCCCGGCACCAAAATACCCAAGGCTCCAGAGAAGTCGAAGCGATTATCTATGGTAAGGGTCGAGAACAAGTAGTCTTTACTCGTGCTGAATAGGAATTGTGGCAAGGATTTCACCCAAATAGAGGGAAGAGCAATCGAGAGCCTCGACATATCTAGCCTCCCATCATGACAGATCTCGTGTAGGTGCAAGGATTCCTCTCCACTCCTCAAGGGCCCCTCAATTGAGCTTCGTAAACAACCCTGCTCCAGCCATCTGTCCTTCCAGACCAAGACGGATTTCCCATCCCCAACACCTACCCGTAAAGTGGATTTGAACTCATTCCACACCTTACCCAACGCTTGCCACAGGTGCGATCCTCCCTTAAAAGCCCTCCAGCCATCCCTTTTCCGATACTTAGCCTTCAAAGTCTGGATTGCCAAATTATCATCCMRCTCAAGCCACTMCCACCATAATTTCATAAGAAAGGCTCGATTTAGAGGCTTGCAGCTTCGCAGACCCAAGCCCCCCTTTGCCGTAGGTTGAGCCACTTTATCCCAGCTTACCAGGTGCACACCCTTGGAAGCGTCCCCTTTCCCCCATAGAAAGCGCCCCATAATGGTATCCATCTCCCTAAGAGAGCTAGAAGGAAGCAGCATACATTGAAAGTAGTAATTGGGGATGCTGTTYATGGCCGACTMTAACAYGACTAGCTTACCCGCCTTCGATAGTGTCGTTGCTTTCCACGAGGCAAGTTTGGAACGCATTTTGTCCACAATGAATTGAACATCACGTCTGGATGGCCGTTGAGTAAGAAGAGGGAAGCCAAGGTAAGTACCCAGAGTCTTTGTTTCCTTCAAGTTTAGAATTTGGCGCACTTCCTGGGCAATAGCTGGGTCAGAATTGTTGGAAAACAAAATTGCACTCTTCTCATAGTTGATGCATTGGCCCGAAATGGAGCAGAAATAATTCAAGATGTGATTAATGGTGTGTGCACTCTCTGGGTTGCATTCTCCAAACAGCATTATATCATCTGCGAATAGGAGATGGGAGATCTCCAACTTTTCCCTCCCCATCACCATAGGACTCCATCTTCCCTGATTGCAAGCATCATGAATTAAATTGGATAGGACCTCCATGCATATTGATACAAATAAGGAAATCGGGTCCCTTGCCTGATACCACGGATGGTGAGAAGCAGGCAGTAGCCACGTCCATTAACAAGAACTAAGGTTTGGACTGTTAGAAACACACTCTAAGAGACGAAAGAACCTCATCATTAATCCATAGCTGAACAAACTCCCGAAAAAGCCCCATTCTACTTGTCGTAATGCTTTCTCAAGATCCAATTTAATCGCAAACCAACTCCTTCTGCCCTTCATAGCTTAAAGGAGTGCACTACTCCGATGCAAATAATTTACGTTGGTATCCGGTCCCCCGACCCGGAAGAAAGCGTTCTGTTGGGATGCTCTCGGTGAGTAGGCCCTCAAACGGTTTGCTAGGATCTAGCAACACCTAGTAACTCTGTTTCAGACTTACCGGCGAAACCCCTGATGACTTCGGTCGATCGGTTTTGGGTATCAATGCAATCTAGTTATGTTCATATCCTAGGGGAATGCACTAGTCCAAGCGATGTTTCAACAGCCCCTCCGTAGCATCTCCTCCACTTACCGACCAAAATGTGCCTTCTGTAACAAATGAGGTGAAAGCGTCTGGCCCCGAGCTTTGAGAGATCCCCAACTCAATTACCACCTCCCTTAATTTCTCCGGCCTAGCAGACTCGAAATATGGAGTTGGAGTATTTGACCTGAAAGAAGATCATTCCATATGCCCATGCCCCTCCAAGGAGGTAGTATAACGAGCTAAATCGTAACTCAGAGAATTGTGTTGTAGTATCCTTCTTCCAAGTATCTCCTCCCCCACATCCGAGTTCAGCGACAAGATACGGTTCGCGATTTTCGCCGCACCATCGACTCTCTATGAACAAAAACATGTGTTCCTCTCTCCCTCAACAGCCAGAATACTCGCATGTGAACCCATTCCCAAAAGTTCTTCCTCTGAGTAAATGTTCAACGCTTTGTCAACTCCTCTTTCGAGTCTTGGCACATGAAGCTGCAGTGATTAGACTTAAATCCTTTGGACTCCCTCGATCCTAGCCAACAATCGAGCCTTTTTCTTCCATAAATTCCCAAAAGTCTCCTTATTCCACTGTTTACACGCCGTAGAAAAGGAYCCAATTTTCTGTTGGAGAGGGCCTGCATTGTTTTCCCAAAAAACTTTGGTAAATGAGTGAAACCCCGGGTCATAGCACCACATTGGCTCAAATCGAAACACATTGGACCTCCTCGGAGCTTTCTTTGTCAATGTCAAGAGTAAGGGGCAGTGGTCCGAAGATAATCGAGGAAGATGTTTCAGAACACTGTTGGGGTAGGAAGTCAACCAATCCACACTAACAAACACCCGGTCCAAGCGCTGCATGACTAACCCAGATCTACAATTCTTTATCCAAGTAAAACGAGGCCCTATAAAGCCCAAATCCTGTAGCTCACATGAATTGAAACAGTTCACAAAGGCCGAGATACGATACCGTTTGGGAGGCCTGCCCCCAAAACGTTCGTGACTCTCCCATATCTCGTTAAAATCTCCCATGGCCACCCATGGCAGATCCATAAAGTCAGCCAATGTACAAAAATCCGCCCACAATTGTTTACGTAAAGTAAAAGAAACATTTGCATAGACAGCCGAAAGAAAAAATTTCTCAGAGGAGGAACTAACCTCAATAACACCATGGACGCCTTGTCTGTTCACCTTTATCGGCTCAAAGGAAAGAGCAGACGAGTGCCACAACACAATAATCCCACCGGATAACCCCACAGGGTCAACGATGAAATGCTGGTCAAAGGGCAACTTCTTGATGATCTCATGAGCATTCTCCCTGCTAACCTGAGTTTCAGAGATGACAACCAAGCTTGGTGAGTGTTGACGAACCAGAAGCTTCATAATGGTGACAAAGAGGGTTCTGGCAATCCCTCTAGCATTCCAGTAGATGAAATTCATCTCAGGGCAAATTGGTGGAGGAGGAGGAGCTCCGGCCAGCCTGCTGCTTCCCGTCCCGGGGTGTAGGGACCTCACTTGTTTCTTTTCCCAGTCGTACTCGAGAATGGTGGAGGTGTTGATCGAAAAGCTTATTTGGTTTCCTCCCCCTTGCACTCCGACGTGTTCCCAATGAACCCGAAGCTCCAACTGCCTCTCCCATTTGGTTGTCACAAAGATTCCCACATAATTCGAGTAACCCTTGACCTCCAGCTCCCTCATGAACAAACTGAGTTTGAATAGGTATCTCTCCGTCGGAAGGAAGACAGGGGGGTCCAGGATTGGGGCCAGAAACTCCGGAATCCGTGCCATGGAGTTCTGTTCCCTTAGTTGCTTCATATTCCAGTGGAACAAGACGCGAGCCACCATCGGGAGATGCAAGAGATTTGTCGCGGATGGTAGGTGCGCAGGGAGGAGTATGCCCTGTGGTGTGAGTGCCTTCAAGTTCACCCACTTCTCCGGCGTCTGCCTTGGGTCCAAGATCATCTGCCGCAGCAGGTTCGGCTCCGGTATCACCAGATCCAAGTCTTCCAGCACTTCCTCGGAATCCAGTAGGTAGTCTATCACATTTGGGTTGGGCTCTGCAATCCCCACTCTCGGGAGAGTGGATACTCGCACAAAGTGACTTTCCTGCCGTATCAGACACGGTGGCGTGTTGGGTGTAGGTGGTGAAGACGGCGGGGTCTGAGACTGCCTCATCGTTAAGCACCAAGGGTTGGGGGGCCTTGGGATTAGGACGCTGCTCGGTCTCCTCTGCTCTAGCAGTCTCTTCATGGTGCAAAACTTCAAAGGGGTTTTTTGAAAAAAAGCTTAGTTGGGAGGAAAAGGTGTTTAAAGAATTGGTGTGTTGGGAATCCGAATGCCCAGTAGTAGTTGGCTTTGTGGACAAAACCTGTCCCAAGGCATCATTAATAGCGGGGCCACCTATCTCTGTTGATGTACGAGGTGCAGATCCCAAAAGAAAACCCTCACCACTATTTTGAATTGCGTTGGACCGGTTCGCGGGCCCACTGTCCTTACCCTCCATAGTAGAAAGACCAGAATGCCCCTTTCTTGTCACCACTCTCCATTCACCATCTTGAGCCTTCACCTCCGGTGGCGCCGCGGCCTTACTCCCTGTACGTTCGACCACTTTACGTTTTGGGCAGCGTAGGCAAGCAGAAAGTGTATGCCCATAACACTTACAGTATCGGCAAAACTTGGAAACGTCTTGGCTGACGATTGGTTGTTTGATCTTTCCGATCCAAACCACCGAAGGAAGAGGGTCTTTCAAGTCCACCTGAACACAGAGGCGAGCAAAACGAGTTCTCTCCGCCGACTCCGTCCTAATATCCAACTTCACCAGCTTCCCCAACCGGTTTCCAACACTCCGTAAAATTCCCAAGTCGTACAGCTCCAGCGGCAACTCCGGGAGAGTGACCCACACAACAGCCGAATCCACCTTGGCTTCCGACGGCTTAAAGCCAGGCTCCCAGAGCTTAACGTAGAGGGGATATCCCGCCACCAGCCATGGACCCTCAGAGATGACCTTGACTACGTCACGTTCCTCCTCAAACTTCATCAAAAAGAACCCCTTCCCTAGCAATTTCAAGTCCCAGTGGCCCATATCTTTGAAGGTTTGGAGCAGATTTGTTTTGAGATAGTTGTAGGAGAAACTCTTTCCGACCACTTTACCGATGACTGACATTCTCCATGGATCACACAGCTGCCTGCATTTCTCTGCCTCCAGGGGGATGAAGAACTCCGTGGCTCGGTCCAACTCAAGGGGTGGGTCTGTCGCCACCGCCGTAAGCAAATCTCTGTCAAAGAGAAAGCACTGGGAATCAGAAGAGTGGGTGGCTTGGAGAGCAGACTTGAAGGTGGTGGGTTTGGCGGAATCTGGTGGAGGTGGTGGAGGTGGGGGATCTGGTTGTCGAAGAACGGCAGTGCTTTCTCTCTCACTTTCTCTCTCTAACGACATTTCTCAATGTAATTAGTGAGTATATCATTTAAAAGACATCAAACTCCCACATAAATTAGTGAGTAATATTTGTCCTTAACAATCATTTTCACTACTTTTGATGATGACAATAGTAAAACTCCCACATAAATATCTAGGAATTCTAATTTTGTCCAAATAAATATCATGAATGTGTTTGAAGTTATTGCTATTGGACTGCCGACGTAAAAGTTATACTATTGTCAATTTTTCATATGCATGAATTCATGTTTTCAACCTATTATGCCCTCCACTGCCATCGCTTGGGAAGATTTCATGAAAGATAAGTAATTTTTTAAAGAAAGGAGATGGGCTAAGNCCTCACTTTCTCTCATCCATTGATATCCAAACACAGTCCTAGTAAATTGAAGAGTCCGATATCGCCTATGCATATATCATATCTCTTGACGACGTCTAATTCTATTGAGTATGCAGACCTTTTCAAAAAGTGTATTTGTGGACCCAGTTGTGAACACATCAACACATTGCCATCCAAGTTTTAAGAGACCACGTTGATTAGTGGCAACTTTGAGGGCCTAAGCCAACTTTAAGTTTACTACTCTACTTAAGGGACTTTATGTTGGGCTACCCATTGATTTGGACCTTAAAGCATTGTGTTCCTTAGCCTTTTTAAACCAATGTAAGGCAGAAATTGCATATAAAGATCTCAGCAAATGACTTGTATAGTTAAATGATCTTCCAAAATGACTCTTCATAAGATTCTCATGTACAAAATCAGAATCTTTGTAAGTTGTATTAACTTCTACTTCCAAGTTCCAATATTGTCCAACCATATTGGAGCCTTTATAACATTGATTTTAYTGAAATGCCATTGATTTTTGTGAAATGACATTCAAGGTTTAGAATTTCATGCTTGATTTTTTWAAAAAACGGTACAACAATTATTAGATTCTTGTATAGAGTACCAATGAATCAATGAACAAGATTAGCTCAACATATACCTTCCAAAAACTTTGCTTTGTGTTTCTTTATGACATCATAGTGTCTCTTTCAATTTATTACTTGCCGCAATGTAGGACTAATAATGGGGTTCTTTAATTTGGAAAATATAGAATTATGATTTAATTAGAATTTACTATAAGGACATAGGTTTCACATTCGTTCACTCTAATCATCTCGTGCTATTTGATTAGGACATAGGTCTCACATTCGTTCACTCTAATCATCTCGTGCTATTTGATTACAACTACAATAAAATATCTATTCAATTCATTCACTTTAAGCTTTTTAATTAGGGCTACAATAAATATCTATCTATTCATTCACGATCCAGTCATCTTTTGCTATTTTATTTTGGTTGCAATCAAAAATTTAATTAAAATACACTCAAACCTACTTTATTAAAACYTATAATATAATTATTATTAACCTTTAAAAGATGGTCGACGTTTTAAAATTCTTCCATTGAATTGCCTATATAAGTTAACAAAGACCGGGGCCAAGTGAGTCATATCAAGTAGTACTATCCAATAATATTCGTCGTCAAATTATACTCTTATTTARGATATAGCATAAAAYGTTGAATAAACTTGCACGATGTATTTGGACTAACTAAATTGAASATCAATATGTTAGCATCCAATTTTTAATCAATGATGGAAATGTGATTGATAGATTGATAATAGTCGCTTCACAGAAGTGAAATACTCAAAATTCGAGTAATATTTGTCCTTAACAATCATTTTCACTACTTTTGATGATGACAATAGTAAAACTCCCACATAAATATCTAGGAATTCTAATTTTGTCCAAATAATTCATGATGTTTTGAATTATTGCTATTGGACTGCCGAGTAAAAGTTATACTATTGTCAATTTTCATATGCATGAATTCATGTTTTCAAACCTATTAGCCCTCCACGTGCATCGCTTGGGAAGATTTCATGAAAGATAAGTTTTAAAGAAAGGATGGGCTAAGTGCGCGCTTAAGTTGAGATGGGTACATCCTTGTATCCTCATGCTGGATCTCTTTTTTAGCATGTCAAATTTCTCCGTTTGAATCACTCGCAATTCTATTTGAGAAAAATTATTTAATTATTATTTTGTTTTCTGCAAAATATTTCTAAAATTTTCCTTTCATAAAGTCCTCTTTATCTTCCCTCTATCTCTTTCTTTCTTTCTTTCCAGAAAATTATCTAATAATCCGAAATTTTAAAAACATTTTTAGACACGGCAGTGACTATTCAAATCGAAAGAATATACTTGAACACATCTTATTGTGCACAGATATCGCGTGATTAAATAAGATATTTATACATAATTTATTTATATTTAGTGTTTATTTGTGCACATATAATATGCATGCTTGCATTATGAAACTATACCTATACTAATTAATTTATGTGAAATATAGAGATTCCTAAGAAAACTATTTTTGTGAGTATATATGTAATGTGGTGATTTGATTACAACAGTGAGATATGAGAGTGCGCCTTAATTAAGCTTAACATATTACCACTTTTTATATGTTTAGTTGTAAAATTGGCTACCTACAGTCATACCCATGTGGATCTGTTATTAAGCTAAGGCAAGCTTTAGTTCATGCATGAAGAGATTAAGGAAAAGGCAAGGCTTAATTCCTAAAGTAGGAGCTGGAAAGAACAATGACTAAAACAAATACTTTCGTAGTCGTACGTAGTGTTAATCTTATTGTATTGATTACGATACAAATGTACAATGTAGTGTGCCAGACGTGCATGCATCTATGTTATATTGATCTCATACGCGATGCTAGGCTATTCTATTCTCATGCTGATCTGTGTTCCTTCTAAATTCAATGGGAGCTAGCTAACTCATGACCTAAGCTTAGTGTATTAGCATTGCATGTATAGCTGGTTGTACCAGTATACAATAAGTCAAAAGATACAAGGGGAAAAGCGTACTTCGAATTGTTTTTACTGGTTACTCTTTTTGCAGCTGTTGAGTTTACACATTTACACTGATATATAGTTGGTGGGTTACTTCACATATTACAATTGATTTATTTTATATAGTGTATGGTGAAGTTAGCTCAATAAAGAATAGTAATAAATTCCAAATCACGCTCTAATTATTATGAAAACGCATGCTCGCTATATATTATATACTAGATTAGCCGTCGCCTTGCACGATTTATATAGTTGTGTTATTCAAAAAGAAATTAAAAAGACTTACAATTACAACAAATAACGTACTCGTAAGTCCTTACACAATATTCAAATTTCAAATAACCGTTAATAAGGTGTTGTTATTTTCAACTTATGCCGTTTAAGTGTTAACAATAATCAAATCGTAGCAATATGATAATCATATATCATCGAACCAACTATTCAAATCATATATAATTTCATATCAAATGCTCGATTTAAAATAAATTTGAATTACTCGACATTATATTAATGCTTAAAAATAAAGTATTCAAATTAGAGTTAAATTTATATTTCCAAGATATTTATTAACTTAATCATTATTAATTAATTTTTTTCATTTTTATTCAATATAAATAAGGGGAATGAGGGAAATTGGGAGGACAAAAATAGAAGGTGGGTGATTGCTAGTTATAAGATACAAGATTTTGCAACAAATCGATCAAACAATCCCATATTGGGTCGGCCACGAAGAGCCAAATTATATCTTTGTGGTAAATAACGACTACAGATTTTCTCTCCACCCTCGACCGAGAACCTTTTTCTTGCAAATTTAGTTGCTTCATAATTTTCAACTACTCCTTCAAAAATCAAGTCATTTTGGTCTCCTCTTCGTTTGAGATCACTGTAATTTCACTCTTGTGTACCAGTGTCTGAGGTTCTCCTCGTCTCCAAATACGCTGTCGATTTTCCCTTAGTTTGTTGTATTTTCTGCGGGTAGTCAGGCAACCTATTTCTTGAAATAACATAATTTTTTGTTTTATCTCGTCAGTGTTCTCACATTTGTTCTCAACACTTCTATCAGCAATCCCAATTGAATGGTCTTCTTTAAAATGATAACATCTTGTGTACCAAGCGAGGTCTTGTATGAATGATCAAATTATCTCTTAACTTCAAGGGAACTTTAATCCACACCACTCTCCAAGTAATGAAATTTGATTTACATCACATGTGAGTAAACATTAACAAAAAAGGAATTATCGCGTATACCATGAACTTTTTGCGTTTTTTCTAAATACCACTTCACAGTTCGATCGATTACTACGAATGCTTCTAAACTTTCAAAAACAAAGTGATTTTTTAGGAGGAAATTCGACGGAGTTGTAACAGGCGTTTGCTTAAAATGCATTTCAAGCCAATAACTTGCAAACAATCAAGTGAATGTTTTGGAAGAAAATCGACAGAGTTTTAACAGACGTTATTTTATAAAGGCATTTCAGGAGTACTTATGAAGCAAAGTTTGTTGGAAGTATTTTGTAAACTAATGTTTGTTATAACTCCATTTATTTTTTTCACCTGAAAAGTCAATTTTTTGGTTTTTGCAAGTTGGCTGGGAAATTTGTGAGTAAGAGGTGAGGCAAATAAGTATGAGGGGTATTTGAAAAAACACAAAGTTGAAGGATAGATACGCATAAATTTTTTTTTTTTTAAAAAAAGGAAATAGCCCATGTTGTAAGATTAGAAGTTACTCTTACACGAAATTGACAACTTTGGAAGACTTTTATCTTCGCGCTTGGTAAGTGGAGGCCAGAGAGCTTTCAAACGCCAGTCCACCAGAAACCGCGTTTCACCAAATAATTCTTGTGCTTCTTGGCTTTACACCGTCGTGTTCTACACAAAGTATCTTTTCTAATCAATCTCTTTGTGGATAAAAATAAATTTACGAGGAACATATAGTAATAAACACCAACACGTACTGGAAATTCCGACCGTTTTTGGTGAGGTTGCAACACGGACTTAATATAGATAGAATATGAATTTTAACATGTTTTTTTTAGGCTAGTGGAAGGAAATTATTTGTTACTATTGTAATGATTTTACCGCAAATCTTTGCACATCAACCTAAACACCATTTCATATTTTTATAATGCTTAATTAAGCCACTAACTAATTACATTAGTGCATGCTTATGAAAAGCTTGTATATGAGACAATGAAAGATGAAGATTGAAAAGAAATAAAAATATGAATGGGAGAGTGACTCAAGAGATCAAATTCAGATATTGATTCTTATCTTCGCCCTTGTTGCTCTCTAAACACTGAATAAAATAAAAATAAAAATGAATGAAGTACGGGGTAGTAGATTATGAACTAATGAAATACTGTTTTATTGAGCATTTCTACACTTATCTTTTAATTAACAACTATAAACATACAATAATACAAGCAATATTACTGTACTAGTCATAAGACTAGAAGTAATAGTGCTGTTATTATGACAATGGTACGTACTAAAACCTAAGCTAGGATGATTGATTGAGAGGAATGAACTAAAACAATTGGAGTTATGTTATTCTACCACTAATCAATACACAACAGCATCAGAGCGACGAGTCTCATAGAACCTTGCAATGAAGGCCGAAGCACGATGATCGATCCCAGGCTCACCAACCCAATAACCTCTATCTTCATCGCTTGCATATATTCTCTTAGCATAAACTGGTTGGTCATCCCAAGACTCATCTCTTCCTCCTGAACAACATGACCTAAAAATGTCGAAAAACGACGACCGCCTTTGTCTACCCATAACAATATAATGAAGTGTTTGAAACTTTGAGAAGAATTCAAGAAGGGTTGTTCTATATGTTTCTTGGTTTTGTGCACACTATGGTTGAGTGTATGTATGCTTATTATGGCTATTAGGGTGTATAAGAGGAGGTATTTATATAGTAAGAAAGTGCAAAAATGAATAATGAAATAAACAATGAATGGACCATGTGGAATGAAAAGACTTKAGGTAAGAGAAATAATAAGGTYGTAAAATTATATAAAAGAGAATAAATGTTTTGGTCCCTTGCTTTCTAATAGAATTGACCCACTTAAAAACACATAAAGTTGAGTCTTTTTTCTCTMAGTGAAAGTGTCCTTAAAATGTTAGCACTCTTCCTTAAGTTTATGAAGCAAGTTTTGWGCATTGGTTTGATGATTTGATTTCTTTTTAGTTWTAAATTCTTGTTATGGGAACTTTCTTGAAAGGTATGCTTTAACCTAACAACTTTGAAAATTAGTATCCATGTACCATGCATATATACTGCCTAGAGCATAGTTGTATTTCTGTCTTCCTCTAACTTTATGGTTGATGGATTTGATTATGATGAATCTTATATGTAAATGTTGTTGCATTGAGTTTGATTTGTGTCTCTTAACTATGATACTTCCTCCGTTTTTAAATGTTCTACCCATTTCACTTTAGCACGCATGCAATACACGTTTTATTTTTGATCATATGTTCAACTATATATTACAAAATTATTAAAATTATATATTCTTGTAGACAAACCTTTAATTGAACCTAGTTTTTTGATCGAGCTCTCATGCTCATAATTGAATGAAATTTATGTTACATTGTACAAGGACCAACATCTCAAAAGCTGATTTATGCCTTGTTGGGCCAGCTTAGATATATGCCTTATTTCATCATTCTTGGAATAAAATTGTCTCGCAACCTAAACAAACCTTGAATCTCTCAGATTGCTGAATTTTATTATGCCAAAGTTATTAATCCTAATATTCTATGAACAAATGATACGTACAATCCTTAAAATTATACATAAAGAGAAGACAATAGAAATATTAATTGCTTCAATTCAATCAACATGTCTATTTAATAATCAATTCCAATTTAGAAAATATATGAATGAGTATATAATGCTATTAGGCTTAGCTTGGCTCATCCGTCCATAATACGCAATTCATGTGTGCCACTTGCAATTGGAATCTATAAACCGTTAAGTGCTATGATGTCTTGTTGGTTACATTTGAGATTACTACTTCTGCTATCTTTTATCTTTTACTATAATACATTGGCTCAAAACACGTACGCTCTCACAAGAAATAGAGTCATATAGCAAGAATAAGCAAGAGATTGAGTGAATGTCTATTCGTGATTGAGTTTTAAATTGTGATATCATTCAATTCGCAGAAACACTAAATAGGCTAATTAAATTAATTTGTATCAGGTACCTTATATAGTACAGTCATGTATATATACTTAAAGCATAACAAAGTGATGTTTTGGAAACTCAAGTCAATGTTATGTATTTTATACACTTATTCGACAAATGACACTAATTTCTCTACTGTAATGCAGCTAATTAGCTAAGAGATAATGACTACCAGCGCGCTTGAATTTATATTCCTCCATATAATCGTAGTCTAGTACAGTACATACGTCGTACATCTAGTCTGTGTTGGATAAATCGATATTTAATTTCCTCCTCCTTTGTCTTTTTCTCACAATATTGGGTGTTTTTAATTTCCTTCTTCTTTATCATATGATTTTGAATAAATGCTCTTCCTTCTTGCTTATATAGTATCCATTTATTCCTTGAATGAAAATGGAATGAGTTGTTCAATTATCAATTTATCATATAGTAATTCACAATTGAAGGAACGAATTGAAATGAAAGTTATATCTTCTAATGCTATCATAGGGATCGGAAGATGAAGAAAAAGAGAAAGTAGAAAAATTCAACGTGATACATATTAAGATGGTTTATAAGAAAATTTCTACATGTACCCTTGAAGTTTTATTTTTTATTTTACTTGCACAATTAGAATGTTACATGTGATATGTTGATGCCCTTGATATACTAATGTAAAATGGATTTGGTATCTTTATGGTGTCCTTACATTAAGTGAGCATTAGAGATCCCATCTTGTTGTAACGTTCTAAACGTTGCTGAACGACATAAAAAAAGTTAAAATATTACCTATTATTTTGCAAAAACATTATTCCTCATCATCAGCATGCATGTAAATGGTTAAGTAATTGTGTTTCAATATTATTTATCCATAATTCATCACTATAAACTGTACACCAAATATGAATTAGAATCAAACACAAAAATTAAAAGTACAAATCAACAAATAAATTAAAGGTAGGTTCACATAACATTTACACTTTTGTAGCTATCTCTTTTTGTTAAAATGCATGATAATGTGCATCAAATTATACACCATGCATGCATGCATGAACAAAATTAGATCTTAATCATTGGAAAATGAACAATAATAATTAACCAAAAGTTGTAATATTACATATAGTAGTCCGTACCACATAAAGATGTCATGTAACAGGATGCTTGAATAACTAAGGGTTCTACTGTACCTTCATACGAAAATTCCAAACCTTGCTTTCTTCTTTCAGCTACCTGCTAGCTGCTATTTTGCTTACCTTTCTTCCTTTCTAGTTTTCTCCTTAATTTATCATCAATTAACCCTTCTGAACTTTAATTTTTGCAATTATTACTACTTTATCTGTTTCGCAGTACTCAACTCAGAAATATAAGGACGACACCAAAAGTCAAGTATAATGAGAGCAAAGGGTAAAAGCCAAATGCCATGTGATTAGAGAGGAGATCGAGAAGGAATTCAATCTATTTATGTGCATGCAAATGGAATGAGGGTATTGGAAGTAGTATACCAGTAAAAAATTTCTAAAAAAAATATATATGTTACGTTGTTTAATAGCTTGTTTGTTCAGCTTATGTTTACTACCAGTAATTTTTAAAAGATAAGTTCAAGTAAATTAGATAATAAAACTTCAATTGTCAGAGCAAAAATTTTTAATATTTATCTTAGATTAAACCAAAAATAGTTCAAATAAGTAAAAATAAATTGAGTAGAATATACCCAAATTATGTAAGTAAATTATTTTATGATGATAGATATTTGCAAGTCTTTGAATGATCAAAGAAACTCCCCTTCACTCTCATCATTCTCTTCCAGGAGCAGTGCCTTCAAGCTGTCTGGCTTTTAGGCATCTAAAAAAGAAAAGCATAGGTTATACGAATGAATGAAAGTATATTATTATATAGTATTAAGTTGATGATAATTCTTTTTAACCAAAGTTTGGCATGAATARATGTCACATTAAAACTATTGTACTTGATATCACGGAAAGGCATATATCTCCCCTTTTTTTCTTCCCCCTTTTGCCTTTGTTGGGTTGTTTTCTCGATCTCAATTYTATATGATTTTCACAAGGGATCACGAAGCAACTTCTTGATCTCATATTTCTTTTTTGTTTTTTTTATATGATTTCGTTCTAGTTTTTCAAATTCATAAAGAACTCCCCTTTTTAGGCAGAATAATTACTTTGAATCCGACTAAAGAATTGGAGTTTATTAACTTTGCTTGAGAAACTTTTTTTTTTTTGAAAGTTGCTTGAGAAACTTAGTTAGGTGGTAACGTTCATAAAAAATTATTGTTAAAACATCTTATTATAAATAAAGGTAATAATATGAATGTCAACTAACTTAGTTCTTCAAGCTTACGTGTTAGAGGGAATTTGTAACAAAATTTTGCATGCAAAATTGCAAAAGTTAAGTACTTACATCWTTTTTTTCTACTTAAGGAAGTAGTTTTTTTTACAGAGTAAATAATTATGTGATATTAGTTTTTTCCTGTTGCAAAATTGATATGTAACATGTTCGTATCAAATAATTATTAGAACTTAATTAATTTTAACAAAAAAAGGCTATGCTACAATTGAATTCGGATAAAATCTAATTATAATAAGATTCAACATCCTCATAAAATAAGCTCGATCCAAAATAAAAATATGATGAAATTAACCAACCAAAACAATGTTCAAGTTCAACATATGCCAAACTACATTGACTACTCGTAGTATATTTTCAGGTAACCATATCCAATCTTTTTCCCAAAATATTGCTAAAATGTTTCGTATTTCCCAACTTGCGTCGATTTAGAAACTAATTATTCCTTACATARCGTRCACATAGYTTCGGTTATTTTTTTAAAATCTTTTTTATGGACTTCGCTAATGACAGTAGCGAAATKGTCCTAGTTCGCTAAAGGCAATAGCGAAGTAGTCCTACAGTTCGCTAATGGCAATAGCGAAGTAGTCCTACAGTTCGCTAATGACAATAGCGAAGTGCAAGCTATTCTAACAACTACCAATAGCGAATTGTAGTGTTACTTCAATTCGCTACTACAAGAATTCATAATTCAACAACCACAAAACAACAAAAATCGACCAAAGCACAAGCAAAAGAAGCAAAAAATTCAGCAATTCACACCAATTCGAAATACAACTAGAAAATTCGACAATTCATAATTCAACAACTTCGTTCAAACGGAGATCGGCGACCGACAAAAAGGGATAAGGTCATCCAAAGCGTTCTTCCGTCTCGGCAATGATAAACTAGTAAACCGTGAACAATTTCAGCCCTAAACTGCACGATGATATCCGATCCATCCGATCCTTTCGTGGATGAAATCCGAAATATTTGCAGGATTTTTAGATCGGCGTGAGATTGGATCGGTCGGATACAAGATGAACGGTACAGTCCACCCGATATGCCCGACCATCCAGACGATCCATCCGTTAGTGATTTACAACAAAAAATCATATTTTTATAAATCTTACTTATTATCTTTATACCCTTTTACCACAATTATTATCCTACCACTGCCCTACAAATAATAATAGGTTTCTTGTTTTCGATCTTGAACTAAGCTTTATTTGTGAATTAGAGCTTAATTTAAGCGACAGTGAAATTGTCCAATTAAAAAATAATAAGCGAAATTGTAGATCCACCACACGATCCATCACATGAGCAGTGGATGATGGATGATTCGGGTGATGGATGACGCGGGTGGCGGTCGGGATGTGTTCGCGATAGGAGGTGATGAGCTCCATCCCAGCCCATCTCGATTCCAGTGCGGTCTATGAAAAGAGGTGTTCAAGCGGATGTCTCCGCGTTCTCTTGCCTCCGTGTTCAATTCAGTGGCGCGACAACATACGAGGACTCAGGTAGATGCAACAGTAGATCGACGCACCGATGAGGAAGTTGATGGCGAAGGAGTGACATGTATGGTGAATGTTACTGGAGTTGCTTGTGCATGTTTATGGTATTGCTGGTTAGATGCACGACAAAATCGTAGAAGGTGATTGATGAAAATGTCGAAAGACTTACAATGATCAACTACATCGATTGAAAGCAGCAGCTGCGCTTACCAGTATATGAGCACCATTGATAAAGGAGGAAAGTTTTTTTATTTTTTATTTTTATTAATGAACTTCGTTATCATGATAAACGAATTTTAATTTTAGTTGCATTAGTGGATAGCAACTGTCTTTTTTTTAAAAATAGAAAAAATAAAATTATTCACAAGCTTACGTGAACGGTACTAAGTTGGGAATGTATTTTCAAAACGAAACAAATAGAGAATTACGAACACATTTTAGCATACTAGGAAAAATTCGACCATACCAAGTTGGTCAATTACAATTATCTCAACAGATTAGCTATACATTATTCCATTGTAATGAGATATTAACATAATTAAATTCTTATTTATCTAATAAGAAGCACTGATCACATGCAATTGTTTAGGGCTTTGCCTACATTCTACGAACTGTGCATAAAAAATAGATCGCCAAAACGTTTAGAAGATACTATTTTCAAACAGCAAAACATGTGTAATAATAACTTACATCGGTGGTTATACTTTATGTATCCCACGTCAGTACTCGCGAACATTGACAGAATACAATTTTTAACATTAGTTTGAAAGAATACCTAATCGAAAAGGGAGCCATCTTATCTGCAAGCTGACTTCATCTTTGGAGTCATAAAATCTCGCAATATTTTCCATTATAAGATGTAGAATTAATTCCCCTTGATTCATATCGAAATATGGTTTAATACAGTACTATTAGCACTAAAAGGGCTTGACAAATATACAATATAACAATGTAACTAGCGGAATAAATCTGACAAATAATATATTGCAAGATGCCTGAGTATCCAAAACACGAAGCATTTTACACTAATGCCTGTATGTAAAAGGCATTAAATACTAAAATGCATTCTATTTTAAACACCACAGGCATTTGACACTTGTCAATTCCAATATCCACACACTCCATTTATATACCTAACAAAACAAAACAATTTAATTAAAACACTCCTTTATTCCACTCCATTTCGGATTCCCTTAGCATCACTCACGAATAACTCTCTCGACAATCAATCAAGCATCAGCCGTTCCTCGAACATTGTCTCCGTCGGCTCTTCCTCCGTCGTCCAACCTTCTGTCTCTGCTCTCCGTCGCCACCCTCAGCTCGTCCCTGGTTTCCTCATTCGCTCTAATGACGCGCTGGAGAGGCGTCGCCGCTGCTGGGAAGCCGCGCCTGCTGGAAAGCGTCGCCGCTGCTGAGGCGTCGCCTGCTCAGCTGGAGGCGTCGCGTGCTGCCCTACTCGCCCTTACCGCGCCGTGCATTGCCAGTGTTCGTTCTTACATTTTTTTTTAATTTTTTTTTCTGATTCGTTCTTCACATCGTGCCTAACTATTGCGTCTTATTTTTTTTGTTCTTTTTTTTTAATTTCTTATCTGATTCGTCTCTGATATCGTGCTACAGTAGGATTTGCTTGTATATTGGTATTATTGTAATTGAAATTCTTTTTTTTTTGTACTAGGTTCATGGTAACTTTGAATGTTAATTCAATTTAGTATAGTTTAATTATCTTACATTTGAGACGAAAAACTGAAGTTTGATGTTAGCTCGAATTTCTGCAATTTTGTTTCATATCAATATTTTGCATTTAAAAAGTCGTTTTTGGAGCTATTCTATTACACTGACATGCTGATTTTTTAATATTATTAAGAGCTTTTATCCTTAAAGTTGACCAAAATAATTTATTTTCTGCAATTGGTAATATATTGTTATATGATGTTTCTATTCTAGTCGTGTTTTGTTTTGTGTATATTGAATATGTTCTATGTAGTTGTTATTGTGTATGAAAGTATATATGTTACGTAAATATAATATTGAAAAGACACATACAGTAAAGATTACTCATAAAATAACTGTTATGATTATCCTACTCACATATTAATTAAATTTGCAAGTGAAAACCATTTTATATTTCTAAATCTCTATTTTTAATGTGAGTCTATTTATTGAATACAATCTTTCTTATTTATTTCCTTGAATAGCCATACTTGTAGAAAAGTTAATACATATTTAGTGAAATTTTGAATATATTTTATACAAAATGATCTTTCTACACCGGAGGCTATTTTGTTACTTCTGTATTCAAAATTTTATACAAGATCAGCTATTATATTTTTGTAGTTGCTTTGAGTTCAAACTTTTTACCTTATTTTAGTTAATTCTCTCTTTTAATTCTTCATTCAAGCTATCAATATGATATTGGCAATATTGGTTGAAATACCATTCATATTATTACAATCAATATATATAGTTATATCATATATCATGAAATCATTCATTTGCAATACAGATGTGTTATTTCTAATAATCTAGTTTTTATAGATATATAGTAAAGTAGTAAATCGCGAAGATCCATCTTGGATCTACCTTAGCATTGATAGCAATCCGAATTTTTTGAATTGTATCGGTTTTACAATTATCTACAGTGTTTGCAGTAGAACATCACTAGACTGGGGCCATGGTTTATTGTCCTGTGTTGAATGTGGCAATTGAACAAGCTGTTTTAAAGAATCAACTTATTACGTGAAGTTCGACAACATGTTAAATCTATCATGGTTTAGGCATAATTTCACGTTAGGGGATCACCCTTAATTTTGGCATTTGATGAATCGGTAGACAAAGCCGAATCGAGTGTCAAATCCACAAGTCTAAATGCCTCGCTGTCCGAGAGCACTTAATCTTGTGAGAAGCTTTGCATGACTGTACTGTTCGGTCTTGTAATTTGCGGTGACTAGGCCCGAGCGAATCAAGATCAAAGACACTTCTTTATCTATATCTAACTATTTGATTTGATGGCAGCAGCTCCATTTTGCACCTTGCCTTTTTTCTACTAGGTATGATAAATAACTCGTCTAACACCCCCTCAATTGATATGGATGTCACAATGCCTAACTTGGCAAAGATACAGTGACAACTGACGGTTTACCAAGCGCCTAGGTAAAAATATCGCAACTGCTCATTCAGCACATTAGAGACCGAATTACCATCCTGATATGGCATCACAAACATAATACAATCAACTCATATGCTTACGGTCCATTCGATGTGATGAATACTTGATCTGAGCAATGTGCTAGAACAGATAAACTCACAAATTTTAGAAATCCATCGTACTTATACTTAAACTATGAGTATAGGGTTGCTACACACCTAGGCTTCCAAAAGCAAAGCCGTATAGCCACTTCAATTCCGCGTATATGCTGCCCATTTATAGCTAATACTCTAGTAATTACTCAGCCTCCTCTAAAAGCACTACCGTTATATATTATGCTTTCTTGTTTCCAGGAAACGAGTGAGATATATCCATCCCCCCCTCCAAGAAACACGACACAATATATGTAATTACGGTCGCTTACTTATACACACTGTCTATGTCAGCGCCGCGTTGAGATACCAGCGCCCAAATCGGCAACGACACCAACCCGTCAACTGCAATTCACAGTAGATGAAAATTAAACCAGTGCCCCAGCAACCCTCGATTACCGTCAACGCGGAGAGCAGCAGTCCAATGATGTGACGGCTGCTGCAGGGAACTGTGCGCTCAGAATGGGTTACCATAGACGACACAGAGTCGTGTATTAAATAAAACCTCACTAAGATAAAGACACCCTCAAAAAAAGCAATTTATATTCGATCCTACATATGTAGCTCTACCTAGGTACATCGTCCGCTGTGTTGCTTCGAAGTGCTTAAACGATTTTGATTTTAATATCATGCAAGATGATATTAATAAGGCTGAGTGGATATTACAATTATAAATTTGTTTACACAGGTCCTCAATAATAGTTATGCACGGTACTGGCGCGATCCTAGGACTCCGTGCTTGTAATTATGTCCAGACACCATGCATGCAATGCATGCGGTCTTGGATACAATACGGATGTGTTTTATTAAAATTATTATATAATTTTGTATTGTTATACGGAAATAATATATTATGATAATAATATATGATTTGTCAAAATTTTGTTATAAAATAAAAAAGATTGGCGGGCTAAATCTATTTCAATTCGTTATATAATACTTAGCTGACGAGCTTTATATTACCGTACAATCTGAATACCTTGATATTGCAATTTTGTTGTTCAAATAATTCAATATAATTATAAAGTAATTTATTCCGTTGACAAAGATATAATACTCCCCTTCGGAATAATAGTACGAAGCTAAATAACTCTCCAATTAACGAGCTACCAAAAAATATATTTTATTTTTTTCATAATCTCATCTAGACTACCTATAATGACTTTTGTAAATTCTTATGTGAAAATATCAATCTAAACTTCAAATATAACACTATTTAATATAAGTCACGAAAAATACATAAAGAAAGATCATTGACCAGAAAAAAAAGAAATATAAAGCGAGTCATCTACACAAATCAAAACACAAATATGATAATTATACATCTCTTGTATTAGTGGTTAAGCAAAGAAGAATCAGTAGTACGTATTGTACTATATAAACTGCTGTTACCTTTTAAGAGACCAGCCAATTTAGCCACAACTACAGCATTTCGAGTTGCCTACGCAAGCCGATGTGAGATGGCTCCCGTCCAAACTCGATTCTTGCATAAACCATGTATTCGGGTGCGCCCTTGGAAGATAGAAGTTGGATATCGAGATGTACACGTCTCTGCAGAAGTAGCCCCAGGAGAAATTAATGTTAACAGCCATGGGCATTCCCAGGTTGCGGGCATACTTATTCATTAAGTTAGTTTGAAGTCTTCTAGAATTTCCCTCAATAATTCAGATATATATAAGAGAAATGAGTTGAATCACGGTGTGTTTAGAATTTAATTCAATCTTGCTCTGAATCAGCATAAGAATAACCCAGAATAGCATCTCCATCTTTCACAAAACTTAGAAATCTATACCATCGCTACATTCGTGTTAGTAATAAGCAATATGATACCGTATTTGCATTTAAATCCCTGATAAGGATGAATTGTTTCCCCTTATAGTACTGTCATAAGCGTCATTAAATCCGCTTCACAGAACCGCAATATAGTATTAAACACCCAATTTAATATTATGTAATATCAATAATAACCAAAGTGCTTATGTGCTTTCGCTTTTGAACCCTTTTATGTGTTAAACATATCACATAGATTTCGTTCTCATCGCTTCGATCAAAGAGAGTCCACGCATCTCTTCAAGAAGTTTAAGTAAAACCGATGATTAGCATATTGTTCCCTCGTTCCATTACCGAGCAGAAAATGTACGTCCTAACCTTAGATATTAGTTCTACAGTGATAATGATTTTTTCTACCCTTTTAAATGACAATATTACCACCTGTTGTACAAAAAATTAAATAATACTCAAGAAATAAGTTTGGAGGGAAAATTTTTAACCGGGTCGGCAAACGCAAAAATCTGGGTACACTTCTCAATTGTTACTCTCTAAAAAATAGCGATGTAAGTTCTTGTGTTTTAGTCTAATTTTTCTGTAGATTAAACTATAGAAGTAGAAGGATGTTAACGCTAGAAGAAGACTCGTTACATCTGTAATCAAGAGATATTAGTATGCCTTATGCAGAAATTTACTGTGTTCCAGTAAGGACCTCGATTATTTATGGTCATTCTCCACGCATGTAGGGCCTCTAATATGAATCGACTGTTACTAAGTAAATAATCTAGTGTCTCCGTTATAAAGCAATTCAACTGTTTGTTGACAAGAAATACCACGTAGTAGAAATAAAGTATTCAGTAAGTCGTCTTTCTCGAGAGGCAAGTTAAGCTTGCATTAACTTATAGACGCAGGTGCAACACGCGCCATGTGCACCTTCTGGTTTTGCTTTAGTAGGCACGCCAGCATTAGTCCATCAAATCTTCAGCTACGCACTCAGGTCATGACCGCTACACATATTACCCCGCGAAAGTACACTCCATGCACAAGATATAAGAACGATCCAATGATTGCGAGAAGTAACCGAATCAGATTCACTCACCATATGAGAAGTAAGTGCCGAGTAGCAGGCAAATCTCCTCTCAGACCCATTAATTCTATTCTCGAGTGACCACTTAAAGGGAAAGCTCTTTTCAAGAAACTGGACAGCGACTCACAACGGTCCAAGATGGATACCGAGCTCCCTTGTCTCAAAGTTAGACATTGATTATCTTTTCCAACCTTCCCAGGAGTAGTGAGGAATGTAGTCATTATAATAACAACATACTCAGCCATTAGTACCCATGGTGCTATTAGCAAATTTTTACTCGCTCTACCTTGCTTAAATGTGAGCAAGAGCCAAATTGGATTTCACTCTCAAAGAGCCTCAACTTATCCAAATTCAACTAAGGACACATTATATAGATGCACATCTCAATGAGTAACAAATGCAATTAGTGTTTCGTATTTACCACAACAACCAGCGTACTAGCGTTATTTTCCCATGAAATAAATCCTTTAGATTACCCAATGAAAACCCCCCTAACGAATCCAATCACCCCTAAAAAAACCCGAGATTAGTCCAAAGTTTGTGCCTGATATCTTCGCTGAAAAGCCTTTCTCATTTTAAGGATGCTTCTCATTTGATCCCGTCAAAGCTTCGATATTTAAAGTATGTTTTATAGGTGTGTGTGTTTGTACTTCTATCGCCTGAGCCATTTGATTGAGGTCCAACACAAGAGTTGTGGTGAAAAAATGCCTTTTTATCAAAAACGAAGCATGTATTTATGTGATGATTGTCTGTGATGTTCCATGTTACACTTTTCACTAGTTTTGTACGTGATTTAACCTCGTGAATCGTGATCAGAGTATCCAATCATGCAAGAAAAAGAACAAAAAGATTGGACATAAACGCTGATTTTGTGAGGAAGTCAAATAATATACAACCTATACACCTTCATGTAAATAATCTACTAATCACAATATCAAATGTCAAAAATATAATATAAATAGCTTATCAACTCATGAACGATAGAGTAGAGAGCAGACGATACACCTCATAAATCACATGTATTAATTTCAGTAATAATTAAGCAATATCAATCATTAGCTTTAATTACTAACAACTTAGTGAGTATAAATAAGTATAATAGTTCGTAAAGATTTGTTTAGCATGCGAATCAATCGTCAAAACACACTGAAACTAATACAGTGTTATTTCTTAAATGACTAAATATAACGGTACTATCTTTTTATCTCGGATACTTAGACCCAGGTTAACGGACTTTGTCACCGACATGGATACAGGATCGTCCAAGCTCACTAGATGTTCCAAGATAAAAAACTATGAAGTAGTCACTAGGATATAACACTTGTGTATACCGTCAACTATCACTTGTGGAAGGCACCGAATAATAGATGTGCCTTCTGTTCGTTCTAGCGGGCTACCTTGCAAAGGATCAGGTCTCTCACAGAAGGTTTCCGGGTAGTGTGTACTGTTCATCTAATCAGCACAAAGATTATGATCAGGTTGGACTAGAAGAAACATATCAATGTGGATACGTATCTATCTTTTTGACACCTAGTATCTAATAGGCGCACCATTAATTATTATTGCCATAAATAAAAACAGGTCCTAAGAGATAATTGAAAATTGTATTCATACCCTAATAAGTAACCGTCCATATTGCTTTACGACAAACCAGCTCATAGTGTATCACCATTTAGGGAAACGCGGTCACATTATATTTTCGGATTTTCACTGTTTATTCCATTATACGATGTTACGTTATCCATTGGATCACTACCAAGCCATTTGATTACCATCCACCCGTACAATGTATAGATAGGACCTCCTTGATCCATAATATTAATCCTAAAAGATCTGTTACATAACTTTACACACTAGCAATAACGATCTAGTATTGGATGCGTTATACCAATAATTCATGACTAACAACGGAATTCTTATATTCATTTGGTTGTAATATTCCACATAATTATAGAGACGAGAGTCACCTGCGACCTGTGCGTTGCAACTGAACAGTAGACACACGACAACATAGCTGATTATGAGTATACTAGCATACACAACTGCGAGCTACGAACGGTAGTAGCCCGGAGATCAGACAAACAGAGAGAGAGGATGTAGAGAGAGAAGCGTAGGAATACGACGAGACGGCGAGACGCAGAAACCCACCGACGACCACTAGGTGCACTAAGAGACTTCAAGAACGACCGCAGATGACATGGGAGATCGATTGTTCATTTTCAATTCGACACTATCAGAGAAGACCCGTGGAGAACAAAACACCTCGTGATGCGTACAGAGAACGTCTTACATATGGAGCAAGAGATAATAACTGGACTTACACGTCGTTCTAGAACCCATCCCGACTAGAGTGAACGCAAATAGTTAAGAGTCCTCGTCGCAACGACTGCAGCCGTGGCACATAGACAATCCCACGTGACTCCTCTTCCTGTAGGAAAATCCAATACGCAGTGATCGAATCAGTGACGGAGCGATTTGAACAACAGATTGCTCTAGATGATATCGGCGTATAATCAATCATCAATACCAATCAAGAATTGAGATGAAGTATTCTTCTTCCCTATCTGTTGGGTCAGGATATTTCTACCACATGTAACAATACACATCGTTACAGCATGAGCACAACCAGGGAAGGTTCTCGGTCTAGCAGGTCGCTCGAGATCATCAGAAACAACGGCGCATTAAGCTGTCCGTAAGTAATCTCAACGTATTATCCGCTTTAGCTGACCTGCAGTCAATGCAATGTTGAAGTCGAGAACAGTCCATACACCAAAGCAGAACCTCTATATTCAATAAATTTCAGAGAAGCTTCGGCCATTTACTCAAAGTCGGAGAGACCCGCTAAGCTTAATCCTATGACCGTAGAAAACCTACAGAACAAGCATTGATTACCTGTCCCCAATCAAGAGTTCTCATTGTCAGTTGTTTCGTAATCATGCCATCAGACAGAGAACACAACGTGATTGCTCTCCGACCAGCCGAGTAGATAAAATCCTCGACCTAAAACCACAAATGAGAGTGATTAGATTTTCCGGTATCATCCACGTCGAGATAAAACGAAAGCGAAAGATGGTCAAGCTCCCATTTTCTTGCCTTGTCTATATGAAAAAAAAACCCACAATTACTTGTAATTTTTATTTAAATTGTGTGTTAGGTTTTAGGCTCTGATCCATGTTAGAATAATCCCCTGATTTCATTATATATATGTTAACATTATAACACAGATTTATTTAAGATTAGCACATAAAGCTTTGACAGATATACCCAGATAAACATATGTACGATAAATAAACTCAGGCACCTAACAAGGTACCTATAGCATTTTGTTCACGCTCTGCATGTTTAAAATCGTTGAAAAAAAAAATTTGACGATACTCTAGTTAAAAAGTTGATGTAAAATCTTTGAATTTTGGTTGTAAGTTAACTTTGATGATTTCCTTCAAAATTCTAAAAGTAAATAATATTTCTCATGTAGTCTTTATTTGAAACTTATTTCCAATATACCATTCACTAGTTTGGACTCTTAATTAATTTTTTTAAATATTGATAATTGCATTACAATATTTTAACAAGTAGCGTTGGTAACCTATACCAATTGCATTATACTAGTACACAACTTATACCCACAACTCATCTTTTATAGTCTTTTTCACAAGCTCCCATGACAAAAAGGAGAACGTAAGTGTAATCAATCTTACTTCTGTTCATCCTCACTCATGAGCCTTCACAACTTCAATCGTCCTATAAACCCTAAACTTAACTAAATCTACAAAAAATCGAAATTCACCCCCAAATCTCAAACCCTAACAATTCAAAACATATTCTACAATTCCTTTTTGTTGAACCATCATCGATGTTGATCGTCGTGTCTCAATCCTTGGCCATCATCATTGTTCAAATCATTTGTCCAGGCCCTCCTCGTCCCATAAACACATCAGCCTGTCACAGCAATAATGTGCCATTCACATACAAGTTGAAATTCCGCATGAAGTTCTAAAATGATATCTATATAAATGTAAGTATAATGTTCACTCGACATATCTAAAACATCGTCTTTTTGCCATTTCATTTCGAGATGTTAGTAGCGTAATCGGGAATTCTCTTTTACTAGTAGCGAAAAATCAAGGGATCGGAAACTCGCATATTGTGATTGCGATTCCTCAATTTTATTATAAAAAACAGATCTCACTGGATGTATTTGGAAAATAAGCTCAAATTCGAAGCAAAATTGAAAATTTTCCTAGTTATCGTTAGTACAATCATTTGGGAAAATGTACTGTATTAGTACTTTCTTAATTTTTTCTAATACGTGTTGGTTTTTGCACCTAAGGAGTTTTATGCGTATTTCTACATTAATTTATTTCTCAATCTATATAATAATTTCTCACAGTTCAATTAAAATGAGAATTAAAGTAACTTTAAAAACAATAATTTTTATAAGAAA
>SNQN01001118.1:0-24840 GCA_008642245.1 Bassia scoparia
GATTCTAGCTTCAAGAGAAAATATCCACAATTCATGCATGAAGCTTGATTGATTACTACTTGCTCAACCCACATATCCTTGTTGATCTGATCAAGTTCGATTTGCTTTACATGTTACACACATTTACAGTTAATTTTCCAAGTGCAAGGATGAGGAGCAACACTATTTGCTTTGGAATTGGATCTTCTACAACTCATTTTGACACGAATTTTTTTTGCATAGACATCCCCCATGACCTAATAGACCTGACAACCCAACAAGCGTGGACTATAATCCACGTTTTTGGCCTTATGAAATCATCGTTTAGTCGACCGTCTCAATTTTTTCAATAATTTCTCTTATTCCTTGAGGGTCATGGAGGATGATCCACCGCCAAGTTTAAGACCCAAATGGCGAGTGTTGTTCCTTCTACGGCGTTTTGACGGCTTGAAGTTATGAGCAAAAGTCTTTCCAAACCTCATAATATCTCATCTTTTTGGTCTCCACTTTTGCCAGACATTACTATATAATTGTGGGAACCGACCACAAAATTTTTTGCTCTTTCAACAAAAATCGATTCGGAGACTTTCTTTTCGTGGATGTGTTCAAGTTTTGAGCCCATGCAATCAACGTTTCGACGACGGTCTACATTTTCCCCGGAATTATTGCCACACCTTAAGGGTCATTGGATGATTTTCGTGATTTATAATCCACGTTTTTTTTTACCCTTTGAGTCTTCGTTTTCGTGGTCGTTCGAGTTTTGTCTTGAATTTCTCTCACACCTTAATGGTCATGGGGGATGGGTCCTCACCAAGTTTTGGCCCCAAACGGAGAGTGTTTTGCCTTTCACGCGCGTTTTGACGACTCGAAGTTCAAAAGACACGTCCTTCAAAACCTCATAATGTCTCATCAGTTTGACCCCGAATTTTACGTTGCGGGAACCAGCTATCAACATTTACTTTCTTTGACCGACAATCGGTCTAGATACCTCATTTTCGCGATATATAATCCACGTTTTAGGCCCTAAAATCGTCGTTTCGTCGATCGATTGACTTTTGCCACAAATTTATCGCACACCTTAGGGGTCATCTCTCACCAAGTTTTAGCCTCAAACGGAGAGTGTTGTGCCTYCCACGAGTGTTTTAATGACTCRAAGTTCARAAGAAAAGTCTTTCGAARCCTTATCATATCTTATAATTTTGGCCCCAAGTTTTGTGTGACACCATTATAAACGTGTGGGAACCAATCATCAACTTTTCATCTCTTTGACCAAAATTGGTCCGAAGACCTCATTTTTTTTGTAGTGCATATAATCAATGTTTTTGGCCTTAGTTTTGACCGAAATTTCTCCCATGCATTCAGGGTGATGGATTGCACCACTCCGAGTTCTACGCCCTAGTACAGAGTGTTGTATCTCCCACGCACGTTTTGACATTTTGTTGGTTTCGTCATCTACGGACTTTAAAACCCCATCATATATATCTCCTAATTTTTGCCCCAAATTTTGCGAGGCATCAACATATGGTTGAGGGAACAAAACGTCGAAACAATCGTTGGAGGCTCTACACTCAGTATTTAGTGCCGAAACTTGTCGAAAAGTCATCCCCCCACACTTTGGACGAAAAACATGGATTATACATAACTAAAGATAGACTTCCAGTCAATTTGGGGGAAAAAATTCCAAAAATTTTGGGCGCAAAGGATTCCGTATGAGGGACTTTTGAGTCTAGAATAACAAAACGTCAAAACGACGAAACGCTCGTATTTGGCACTATGCTTAGTATCTGGGGCAGAAACTCTCAGAATAGTCATCCCAAATAACCCTTAAAGTGAGGGAGAAATTTTGGGCAAAACCAAGATGGGTCACTGATACGTTGTTTTTTTGCAGAAAATTAAAAAGTGGATCCATTTATCAAAAAAATGACGTCTCTGGAAAATTTTAAGATAAATTGCCGAAATTTTTAACATTTGTTCTCACATCAATATAACGATGCCAAGAAAAATTTGGGGCCGGAACGAGGAGATTTGGTGGAGTTTCGGGGGCTGCAATCCAAATTTCAAGAAAAAGCGACAAAATGTCGAAACTCCCGTGGAAAGCACGACACTCGGTATTTCAGGCCGATACTGCGGGAATAGTCATCTCTCATCCTCAAGGCGTGAGATAAATTTCAGGCAAAACGGAATCGGGTCACTAAGACGATGTTTTTTGGTCGGAAAACGTGGATTATAATCCACGGTTTTTGGCAAAGAAACAATGTTTAGGTGACCCGGCCCGATTTTGTCCAGAATTTCTGTCACACCTTCTAGGTCATCGGAAATTACTATTCCAACAGTTTCGGACCCAAATACTAAGCGTGCAACCTCCTACGACCGTTTTGACGTTTTCTCGTTTTTTCTTTGACGGATTCAAAAGTGCCCCGTATGTACTCATTTGGGCCTCAAGTCTTCCTTGGACCCATTATATTATCATATGAACCCATGGTAAAAATTTCGACAATTTTTCGAAAATTGTTCGGATACCTCATTTCGGTGATGTATAATCCATAGTTTCGGCCAAGAAAACCATGTCTCTGTGACCCGACTTGATTTTGTCGAGAATTTTTGTCACACCTTTTAGGTCATGGGAAATACTATTCAAATAGTTTCGGACACAAATACTAATCGTGCTACCTCTTTCGACCGTTTCGGCGTTTTCTCGTTTTTCTTTTAACAGACTCAAAAGTGCCCCATATGGACTCATTTTGGCCTCAAATCTTCCTTAAGCCCAGTGGCGGAGGTATGTTAGTGCACGGGTATGCACGTGCATACCCTTATCCCAAAAAAAAAATCAGGTTTGATTACAAAAAAAAAAAAAAAAAAAATTAAAAAAAAAGCAACACTGTCAGAGGAAGGGAAAGGTCACGTTTGAAGGGAAATGAGAATCAGTTTTAATTTTTATTCTCTCAAAACTTACCTCTTCTCTCTCTAAAAACTCAGATCTAGTATTTCAAAATCAAAAAAATCAATTATTCACTTAATTCAAATCTCTCAAACGACTCAAAGCCTCACTCAAATTGTTTTCGGTGCCTCGGTGGTCGTGGACGGTGGTGGCGTGGACGCGTGGTGCGCTGCAGCGCTGGTGTTGCCGTGTTCGTGGCTGTTCGTGCAGCCGTGCAGGCGTCCAGCGGTCCAGGACCAGGAGGTGCAGCCGTGCAGGCGGTAGGCGGACAAGCGGTGTTGCCGTGTCAAGGTGGTCGCCGACTCGCCGCCGTGGATCTGTCACAACTCACAAAGTCAGTAAGGTGAGTAAGTCTGACTTTTAATTGTTAATTGCTAATTTTTTGTTGTTTAATTAAATCTAAATGATACTTTGTGCTTCTTTTAATTGAAATCATTGTTGATTTGTTGTTTACTTGTTTATTGCTATTTTTTTGTTGTTTATTGTTGTTGTTATTGTTTTTGTGTTAGAAATTTAGAATAATTTATTTAGTAATTTAGTATATATTTTGTTCTGTTTTTTTAGTGCTAGTGTAGTAGTGTTTTTCAATTAATGTTATGTAATTGGTATTTTTGTGTAATTGGTATTTTTGTGTAAATTTTAAGAGAATATCAGAATATGTGTAAAATTTAGTAATTCGTAGTATAATGTATAAATATAACTTATATAAGACATAGACACATAGTCTTATTGTGATTTTATTTTGTGGCTTTCTTAGAAGTTGAGATGAAGAGAAACAATTCAAGCAAAACTCCAAGCATTGCAAGTTATTTTTCCAAAAAATCTAACACTTCTCAAAGTCATGAGTACACTTCTCCTTCAACTCAAACAAATGCACAAAACCAACCACCAACTCAAACATGAGAACTCGTAGAGAACAATTGTAATAGTTAGTTTGGAATCGATTGTTCAACGATTTCAAAACATGAGAACTCGTAGAGAACAATTGTAATAGTTCTTCTAAGTATTTATTTTATTTTATTTTAAGATTGTAATATGTATGACATTTTTTTAAGTAACATGTTTATGACATTAGTATTTGGGTTTTAAATTTGTTTAGTTATTTGTATGACCCGATGATTCAAATRTTTGTTCCGTTGTATTGTGCATACCCATATTTGAAATCCTAGCTCCGCCACTGCTTAAGCCCATCATATTATCATATGAACCCATGGTAAAAATTTCGGCAGTTTTTCCGAAAATTGTTCGGAGACCTCATTTTGGTGATGGATAATCCATAGTTTTCAGTCAAAATACCATGTCTCGGTGACCTGACTCGATTTTGTATAGAATTTCTGTCACACCTTTTAGGTCATGAGAAATTATTATTCAAACAGTTTCAGACCCAAATACTAAACGTGCTACCTACTACGACCGCTTCGACGTTTTCTTGTTTTTCCTTTGACGGACTTAAAAGTGCCCCGTATGGAGTCATTTGGGCGTCAAATGTTCCTCGGACCCATCATATTATCAGATGAACCCATGATAAAAATTACGGCAGTTTTTCCGAAAATTGTGTGGAGACCTCATTTCGTTGATGTAATCCATTGTTTTCGGCCAAGAAACAAATATCTCGGTGACTTGGTTCAATTTTGTCGAGAATTTCTGTCAAACGTTCTAGCTCATGAGAAATTAGTATTCCAACAATTTCGGACCTAAATACTAAGCGTGCAACCTCTTTCGACCGTTTCAATGTTTTCTCGTTTTTCCTTTGACGGACTCAAAAGTGTCCCGTATGGATTCATTTGAGCCTCAAATCTTCCTTGGGCCTAACATATTAACATCCGAACCCATGGTAAAAATTTCGGCAATTTTTTCGAAAATTGTCCGTAGACCTCATTTTTTTTTTTGTATAATTCATAATTTTCAGCCAAAAAATCATGTCTCGGTGAGCCGGCTCAATTTTGTCTAGAATTTTTGTCACACCTTCTAGGTCATAAGAAATTATTATTCAAACAGTTTCGGACCCAAATACTAAACGTGCTACCAACTACGACCGTTTCGACTTTTATTCGTTTTTCCTTTGACAGACTCAAAAGTGCCCCGTATAAAGTCATTTGGGCGTCAAATCTTCATTGGACCCATAATATTATCATATGAATCCATGATAACAATTTCGGAAATTTTTCCGAATATTGTGTTGAGACCTCATTTCGATGATGTATAATCCATTGTTTTCGGCCAAGAAACCATGTCTCGATGACTCGGCTCGATTTTCTCCAGATTTTCTGTCACACCTTCTAGGTCATGAGAAATTATTATTGAAACAATTTCGGACCCAAATACTAAGCGTGCAACCTCCTAGGACCGTTTCGACGTTTTCTCGTTTTTCCTTTGATGGACTCAAAAGTGCCCTGTATGGACTCATTTGGAACTCAAATCTTCTTTGGACCCATCATATTATCATATGAACCCATGGTAAAACTTTCGGCAATCTTTCAGAAAATTGTCCGGAGACCTCATTTCGGTGATGTATAATCCATGGTTTTCGGCCATGAAATCATGTTTCTGTGAACCGACTCGATTTTGTCCAAAATTTCTGTTAAACTTTCTAAGTCCTGAGAAATTAATATTAAAACAGTTTCAGACCCAAATACTAAGCGTGCTACTTCCTTCGACCGTTTCGACGTTTTCTCGTTTTTATAGTGACGGAATCAAAAGTGCCCCGTATGGACTCATTTGGGCCTCAAATATTCGTTGGCCGCATCATATTATCATATTAACCATAGTGAAAAATTTTTGCAATCTTTCCGAAAATTGTCCTGAGACCTCATTTCGGTGATGTGTATAATCCATGGTTTTCGGCCAAGAAACCATGTCTCGGTGATCCGGCTGGATTTCGTCCAGAATTTCTGTCACACCTTCTAGGTCATGAAAAATTACTATTCCAATAGTTTCAGACTCAAATACTAAGCGTGCTACCTCCTATGACCGTTTCCACGTTTTTTCGGTTTTTTTAGGGAATCAAAAGCGTTTCGTATGTACTCATTTGGGCCTAAACTCTTCCTTGGACCCATCATATTATCATATGAAACCATGTTAAAATTTCGGCAATTTTTCCGAAAATTATTTGGACCTCATTTCGGTGATGTTATGATGGATCCGAGAAAGATTTAGGGGCAAAATGAGTCCATACGGGGACTTTTGAGTCCGTTAAAAAAAAGAGAAAACGTCAAAACACTCGTAGGAGGCAATACGCTTAGTATTTGGGTACAAAACTGTTAGAATAGTCGTTTCTCATTACCGTGAAGGCGTGATAGAAATTCTGGACAAATTCGAGCCGGGTCGTCGAGATGTCATTTTTTGACAGAAAAACGTGGATTATACATCACTAAAATGATGTCCCGAGACAATTTTCGGAAAAATTGCAGAAATGTTTACCATGAGTTCATATTATAATATGATGGGACCGAGGAAGATTTGGGGGCCAAATGAGTCCGTACGGGGGAGTTTTGAGTTCGTAAAAAATAAACAAGAAAATGTCGAAACACTCGTAGTATGCAGTACGCTTAGTATTTGGGTACAAAACTGTTGGAATAGTCGTTCTTGATGACCGTGTAGGCGTGACAAAAATTCCGGACAAATTCGATTCGGGTCGCCGAAATGACATTTTTTGGCCGAAAAACGTGGATTATATATCACTGAAATGAGGTCCCCGGACAATTTTTGGAAAAATTGACGAGATCTTTACTGTTGGTTCATTTGAAAATATGATGGGTCCGAGGAAGATTTGGGGGCCAAATGATTCCATATAGTGGACTTTTGATTCTATTAAAGAAAAAACGAGAAAACGTCGAAACACTCGTAGGAGGCAATACGCTTAGTGTTTGGGTACATAACTGTTGGAATAGTCGTTTCTTATAACCGTGAAAGCTTGACAAAAATTGCAGACAAATTCGAGCCAGGTCGTCGAGATATCATTTTTTGCCTGAAAAACATGGGTTATATATCATTGAAATGAGGTCGCCGAACAATTTTAGGAAAATTACCGAAATGTTGACCATGGATTCAAATGATAATATGATGGGTCCGAGAATGATTTGGGGACAAATGAGTTCGTACGGGGGATTTTTGAGTCCATTAAAAAAAACGAGAAATCGTCGAAACACTCGTAAGAGGCAATACGCTTAGTGTTTGGGTACAAAACTGTTAGAATAGTAGTTTCTCTTGATCGTGAAGGCGTGACCGAAATTCCGGACAAATATGAGCCAGGTCGCCGAGATGTCACTTTTTGGCCGAAAAACGTTGATTATACATCATTGAAATGAGGTCCCCGGATAACTTTCAGAAGAATTGTCGAAATGTTTAGCACAGGTTCAAATGATAATATGATGGGTCCGAGCATGATTTCGGGGCCAAATGAGTCCATATGGGGGACTTCTTAGTTCGTAAAAAAAAAAAGAGAAAACGTCGAAACACTTGTAGGATGCAGTCCGCTTAGTATTTGGGTAAAAAACCGTTGGAATAATCGTTCTTATGACAGTGAAGGCGTGACAAAAATTCCGAATGAATTCGATCCGGGTCGCCGAAATGATATTTTTTGGTGAAAAACGTGGATTAGACTTCAATGAAATGCATTCCCCGGACAATTTTCGGAAAAATTGCCACAATCTTTACCATTGGTTCATTTGAAAATATGATGGGTCTGAGGAAGATTTGGGGGCAAAATGAGTCCATATAGGGGACTTTTGATTCCGTTAAAGAAAAAACGAGAAAACGTCGAAACACTTGTAGGATGCAGTACGCTTAGTTTTTAGATACAAAACCGTTGGAATAGTCGTTTCTCATGACCGTGAGGGCGTGACAGAAATTTCGGACAAATTCGATTCGAGTCGCCGCGATGTAATTTTTTGGACAAAAAAACGTGGATTATATATCACTGAAATGAGGTTGCCGGACAGTTTTCGGAAAAATTGCCGAAATATTTACCATGGGTTCATATGTTAATATGATGGATCCGAGAAAGATTTGGGGGCCAAATGAGTCCATACGAGGGACTTTTGAATCCGTTAAAAAAAAAACGAGAAAACATTGAAACACTCGTAGGAGGAAATACACTTAGTATTTGGGTACAAAACCGTTGGAATAGTCGTTTCTCATGACCGTGAAGGCGTGACAGGAATCCCGGACAAATTCGAGCCGGGTCGCCGTGATGTCATATTTTGGCAGAAAAACGTGGATTATTAATAAATATCACTGAAATGAGATTATCGGACAATTTTAAGAAAAATTGCCGAAATGTTTACCATGGGTTCATATGATAATATGATGGTTCCGAGAAAGATTTGGGGGCCAAATAACCCCATACGAGGGACTTTTGAGTTCATAAAAAAAAGAGAAAATGTCGAAACACTCATAGGATGCAGTACGCTTCGTATTTGGGTACAAAACTGTTGGAATAATCGTTTCTAATAACTGTGAAGGCGTGACTAAAATTCCGAACAAATTCGATTCGGGTCACCGAAATGACTTTTTTGGCCGAAAAACGTGGATTATACATCATTGAAATGAGGTCCCCGGACAATTTTTGGAAAAATTGCCGAAATTTTTACCATGGGCTCATATGATAATATAATGGGTTTGAGGAAGATTTGGGGGCCAAATAAGTCCATACGAGGGACTTTTGAGTTTATAAAAAAAAAACGAGAAAACGTCGAAACACTCGTAGGATGCAGTACGCTTCGTATTTGGGTACAAAACTGTTGGAATAGTCGTTTCTTACGACCGTGAAGGCGTGACGATAATTCCTCACAAATACGATCCGGGTCGCCGAAGTGACATTTTTTGACTGAAAAACGTGGATTATACATCACTGAAATGAGGTCCCCAGACAATTTTTGGAAAAATTGCCGAAATGTTTACCATTGGTTCATTTGAAAATATAAAGGGTTCGAGGAAGATTTGGGGGCCATATGAGTCCATATAGGGGACTTTTGATTCCGTTAAAGAAAAAACGAGAAAACGTCGAAACACTCGTGGGAGGCAATAAGCTTAGTATTTGGGTACATAACTGTTGGAATAGTTGTTTCTTATAACCGTGAAGGCGTAACAGAAATTCCGGACAAATTCGATTCGAGTCGCCGAGATGTTATTTTTTGGCCGAAAAACGTGGATACATCAATGAAGTGAGGTCCCCGGACAATTTTCGGAAAAATTGCCGAAATATTTACCATGGTTCCATATGATAATATGATGGGTTCGAGGAAGATTTGGGGGCCAAATGAGTCCATACAGAGGACTTTTGTGTCCGTTAAAGAAACAAAAAGAGAAAACGTCGAAACACTCGTAGGAGGCAATACGCTTTGTATTTGTGTACAAAACTTTTAGAATAGCCGTTTCTCATGAACGTGAAGGCGTGACAGAAATTCCGGACCAATTCGAGCCAGGTTGCCGAGATATCATTTTTTGGCCGAAAAAACGTGGATTATACATCACTGAAATGAGGTCCACGGACAATTTTCAGAAAAATTGCCGAACTGTTTACCATGGGTTCATATGATAATATGATGGGTTCGAGCATGATTTCAGGGCCAAATGAGTCCATACGGGGGACTTTCTTGTTCGTAAAAAAAACGAGAAAACGTTGAAACACTCGTAGGATGCAGTACGCTTAGTATTTGGGTACAAAACTGTTGGAATAGTCGTTTCTTATGACCGTGAAGGCGTGACAAAAATTCCGGAAAAAATCGATCTGGGTCGCCGAAATGACATTTTTTGGCCGAAAAACGTGGATTATACATCACTGAAATGAGGCCCCCGGACAATTTTTGGAAAAATTGCCGAAATCTTTACCACTGGTTTATTTGAAAATATGATGGGTCCGAGGAAGATTTGGGGGCCAAATGAGTCTATATAGGGGACTATTGATCCCGTTAAAGAAAAATCGAGAAAACGTCGAAACACTCGTAGGAGGCAATACGCTTAGTATTTGGGTACATCACTTTTGGACTAGTCGTTTCTCATAACCGTGAAGGCATGACAGAAATTCCGAATAAATTCTAGCCGGGTCGCCGAGATGTCATTTTTTGGCCGGAAAACGTGGATTATACATCATTGAAATGAGGTCCCCGGACAATTTTCGGAAAAATTGCCGAAATGTTTACCATGGGTTCATGTGATAATATGATGGGTCCGAGAATGATTTGGGGGCCAAATGAGTCCATACGGGGGACTTTTGAGTTCGTAAAAAAAAAAAACGAGAAAAAACGTCGAAACACTCGTAGGATGCAGTACGCTTAGTATTTGGGTACAAAACTGTTGGATTAGTCGTTTCATATGACCGTGAAGGCGTGACAAAAATTCCGGACAAATTCGATCCGGGTCGACGAAATTACTCTTTTTGGCCAAAAAAACGTGGATTATACATGACATCACTGAAATGAGGTACCCGGACAATTTTCGGAAAAATTGCCGAAATCTTCACCACTGGTTTATTTGAGAATATAATGGGTCCGAGAAAGATTTGGGGGCCAAATGAGTCTATATAGGGGACTTTTGATTCCGTGAAAGAAAAAACGAGAAAACGTCGAAACACTCGTAGGAGGCAATACGCTTAGTATTTGGGTACATCACTTTTGGAATAGTCGTTTCTCATAACCGTGAAGGCGTGACAGAAATTCCGGATAATTTCTAGCCGAGTCATCGAGATGTCATCTTTTGGCCGGAAAACGTGGATTATACATCACTAAAATGAGCTCCCCGGACAATTTTCGGAAAAATTGCCGAAATGTTTACCATGGATTCATGTGATAATATGATGGGTCCGAGAATGATTTGGGGGCCAAATGAGTCCATACGGAGGACTTTTGAGTTCGTAAAAAGAATGAGAAAATGTCGAAACACTCGTAGGATGCAGTACGCTTAGTATTTGGGTACAAAACTGTTGGAATAGTCGTTTCTTATGACGTGAAGACGTGATAAAAATTCTGGACAAATTCGATCCGGGTCGCCAAAATGACTTTTTTTGACCGAAAGACGTGGATTATACATCGCTGAAATGAGGTCCCCGGAATATTTTTGGAAAAATTGCAGAAATGTTTACCGTTGATTCATTTGAAAATATGATGGGTCCGAGGATGATTTGGGGGCCAAATGAGTCCATATAGGGGACTTTTGATTCTGTTAAAGAAAAAATGAGAAAACGTCGAAACACTCGTAGGAGGCAATATGCTTAGTATTTGGTTACATAACTGTTGGAATAGTCGTTTCTTATAACCGTGAAGGCGTGAAGGAAATTTTGGTCAAATTCGAGCCGCCGTAATGTCATTTTTTAGTCGAAAAACGTGGTTTATACATTACTGAAGTAAGGTCCCCGAACAATTTTCGGAAAAATTGCCGAAATGTTTACCATGAGTTCATATGATAATATGATGGGTCCGAGGAAGATTTGGGGTCCAAATGAGTCCATACGTGGGACTTTTGAGTCTGTTAAAGAAAAAATGACAAAACGTCGAAACACTGGTAGGAGGTTGTACGTTTAGTATTTGGGTCCGAGCCGGGTCACCTAGATGGCTTTTTTGGTTGAAAAAGTCTATTATACATGACGAAAATGTGGTGTCAGGAAAATCTTCGAAAGAATTATAAAATTTTTTACCATGTTTTCCGAGAACCATGTAATTGATTAATGATGACATGCAAAATTATGGACCAAAACGAGGAGATTTGTTGGGGTTTCGGAGGTCGCAAGCCAAATTCGCAAAAAAGTGAAAAAAGTCGAAATGCCCGTCTTTGGAGTACGACAATCAATATTTGAGGCCGAAACTCTCGGAATACTAATTTCTTATCACCCTGATTTTGTGAGAGAATTTCTTCGCAAAACCAAGTCGGGTCATCAAAGCGTCGTTTTTTGGCTAAAAAACGTTGATTATACTAATCGAAAATGGGGTCTTCGGAATATTTTTGGAATAATTCCCGAAATTTTAACCATGGGTTGCAAAAACCATATAATGATGCCAAGCAAAATTTCGGCATAAAACGAGAAGATTGATGTGGTTTCGAATGCCTCATGTTAAATTTTAGTAAAAAGCGACAAAACGTCGAAACACCTCGTCACCCGTTATTTGGGGCCGAAATTCTTAGAATAGTCATTCCTCATCACCCTCAAGGTCTGGGACAAAATTCTAGGCAATATTGAGTCGGGTCACCGAGACATCATGAAAATAGGGTCTTTGGAAAATTATTCGAAAAGAATTCCCAAATTTTTACCTTGGRTTCCCAAAACCGTTTAACGATGCCAAGCAACATTTAAGGCCAAAACGGTAAAACAGCTGTTGGAGGCACGATAGTCGGTATTTTGGGCCGAAACTTTTGAAAAAGTCTCCCTCACCGCACTCAAGGTGTGGGAGAAATTCTAGGCAAAACCGAGTCGGGTCACCGAGACGTCGTTTTTGGCCGACAAACGCGGAATATACATCACGAAAATGATGTCTTTTGCAAATATTCGAAAAAATTTCCGGAATTTGTACCATAGGTTTCCATTACCATATAATGATGCAAGGCAAAGTTTGGGGCCAAAACGAGGAGATTTGATGGGGTTTCGGAGGCCGCAAGCCAAATTCAAGTAAAAGCGGCAAAATGTCCTTTAAAAATTCATATCAGATCTCATATCTTTGGCCCCAAGTTTTTTGTATAATCATTATATAGTTGTGGAAACCTACAACTTACTTTTCGACGATAAAAAAATTGGTTCGGAGACATCATTTTTGTGATGTATGTGCTTCAATTTCTGTTCTATTTGACACTGTCTCATTTAACGCAATTTTCCTTCCACACCCTAATGGTCATGGAGAATGGTACCTCGCCAATTTTAAGCTTTAAATACTTCCTCCGTTTCTTAATAAGTGCACCGATTTCTTTAAATGGAAATTTCATAATAAGTGCAACACTCTCATTTCTTTCCTTTTTTAGAATGGGGATCACGATTAAAATACTAATTCTTCTCTCTTTTATGTGGAGATCACAGTTAAAATACTATTTTTTCTACCATTACTTTATTAAAATACTAGATAATCCCCGAGCCTATGCTCGATTTTCAAATAAAATATAAATCACTCTAAACAAAATTAATATGGAGTATTTGATATTTTTTAATTATCATTATTTAAAAATCAATTTTTATTTTGACAAAAATTATTTTTTAGAATTATTATGAATTAATAAATATATGAATTTTACTAAAAAAAACATATTTAATAACCTTCATTATATGTCCTTTTACAATTTTTTTATGCAAAAATTAATACTCCCTCCGTTCCTTAAAGTTCCTACCATATGCGTTTATTTGACTATTCACAAGTGAAGAGAATCTTGTGAATAACTATCATTTTATAAGAATATATATAGTCATGTGDGGTCTTGTTTGATTCGGGTTGATGAATTCATTATTAATATTCAATTGTTATAATTTTTACAAATATACAACTAAAGATATAAATGATACAAAACATGCATTGGGAAGCGTATGAATAGTGACCGGTAACTTCTTTAAGGAACAGAGGGAGTAGTGTATTTGGGAGAGAAAATTAGGAGGGAAAATTTTGGGAGGTGGGGATTGCTTTAGTAGTAGTATATATAGATTCATCAATACACCTACTTTATTCTTTTTTTTTCTCTTTTTTGGCACCCACCTACACATTTCATCACCCTCTCAAATTTTACCTCAAAAACCGCAATAACAAGAGTGGTACACTTATTAAGAAACGGAGGAAGTAGTAATGTTGTGCTCTATACGGGGAACTTTTGAGTTCTTAAAAAAAAAACGTTGAAACACTCGTAGGATGCATACACTTAGTATTTGGGTACAAAACTGTTGGAATAGTCATTTCTATATATACCGTGAAGGCGTGATACAAATTCCGGACAAATTCAACCGGGTCGCCGAAATGACTTTTTTTTACGGAAAAAAAACTTGATATACATCACTGAAATGAGGTTCCAGACAATTTCGAAAAATTGTCGAATATTTACCACTGTTTTATTTGAAAATATGATGGGTCCGAGGAAGATTTGGCAAAATGAATCCATATAGAGTCTTTTGATTCCGTTAAAGAAAAAAACGAGAAAACTTTGAAACACCGTAGGAGACAATACGCTTAGTATTGTGTACGCCACTTTCGGAATTGTCGTTTCTCATAACCGTGAAGGCGTGACATTAATTCCCAATAAATTCTAGCCGGGTCGCCGAGATTCTATTTTTGGCCGGAAAACGTGATTATACATCACAAAATGAGGTCCCTGAAAATTTCGGAAAAATTGTTGAAATGTTTAAGATGGGTTCATATTATAATATGATGGGCGAGAATGATTTGGGGCCAAATGAGTCAATATGGGGGACTTTTGAGTTCGTAAAAAAAAAAGAGGAAAACGTCGCAACACTCGTAAGCAATACGCTTTAGTTTTGGTACAAACTGTGGAATAGCACTTCTTATGACCGTGAAGGCGTGATAAAAATTCCGTACAAATTCGAACCGGGTCGCCGAAATGACTTTTTTTGATTGAAAAACTGTGGACTATACATCAATGAAATGAGGTCTTGCGACAATTTTTGGAAAAATTGCCGAAATATTTACCATGGGTTCATATGAAAATATGATGGGTTTGAGGAAGATTTGGGGCCAAATGAGTCCATATAGGGGACTTTTGATTCTGTTAAGAAAAAACGAGAAAACGTCGAGACACTCGTAGGAGGCAATTACGCTTAGTATTTGGTACAAACTGTTGAAATAGTCGTTTCTCATAACCGTGAAGGCTGACGGAAATTTCGGTCAAATTCGAGCCGGGTCGTCGAGACCATTTTTTGGCCGAAAAACGTGGATATACATCACTGAATTTAGGTCCCCGGAAAATTTTCGAAAAAAAACTGCCGAAATGTTTACCATTGGGTTCATATGATAATATAATGGGTTCGAGGAAGATTTGGGAGCCAATAAGTCCATACGGGGGACTTTCTAGTTCGTAAAAAAAACGATTAAAACGTTCGAAACACTCGTCTAGGATGCAGTACGCTTAGTATTTGGTACAAACTGTTGGAATATCGTTTCATATGACCGTGAAGCCGTAATACAAATTCCGGACAAATTCGATTCGGGTCTGCCGAAAATGACTTTTTTTGACCGAAAAACGTAGATTATACATCACATGAAATGAGATCCACCGATAATTTTCGGAAAAATTGCGAAATCTTTACGTTGGTTCATTTGAAAATATGATGGGTCCGAGGAAGATTTGGGGGAAAATTAGTCCATATAGGCTTTTGATTCTGTTAAAGAAAAAACGAGAAACGTTTGAAAACACTAGTAGGAGCAATACGCTTAGTATTTGGGACATCACTTTGGAATTATCGTTTCTCATAACTGTGATGCGTGACAGAAATTTCGGATAAATTCTATCCGGGTCGCCGAGATGTCATTTTTGGCGCGAAAACATGGATATACACACTAAAATGAGGTCCCGACAATTTTCGGAAAAATTGCCAAAATGATTACATGGGTTCATTTGATAATATGATGCATCCGAGAATTGATTTTGGGGTTAATGAGTCCATACGCGGAGACTTATTGAATTCGTAAAAAAAAACGAGGAAAAACGTCGAAACACTCGTAGGATGCTGTATGCTTAGTATTTGGTAAAAAATTGTTGGATGGAATATCGTTTTTCATGACCGTGAGGGTAGATACGTGATAGATCGGACAAATTCGAACCAGGCGCGAGATATTATTTTTGGCCAAAAAACGTGGATTATACATCACTGAAATGAGGTCCACGACAATTTTCAGAAAAAATTTCGAAATGTTTTACCATGGTTCATATGATAATATGATGGTCAAATAAAGATTTGGGGCCAAATGAGTCCTACGGGGTCTTTTGAGTTCGTAAAAAAAAAAGAAAATGTCGAAACACTCGTAGATGCAATACGCTTAGTATTGGGTACAAAACTGTTGGAATAGTCATTTTTTATGACCGTAAGGCGTGATAAAAATTCCGGATAAATTCGAAATCGGGTCGCCGAAATGACTTTTTTTACTTGAAAAACTGGATACATCACCGGAAGAGGTTTCCGACAATTTTGGAAAAATTACCGAAATCTTTACCGGTGGTTCATTTAAAATATGATGGGTCCGAGGAAGATTGGGGGCCAAATGAGTCCATATAGGGGACTTTTGATCTGTTAAAGAAAAAAACGAGAAGACGTCGAAACACTCGTAGGAGGCAATACGCTTAGTATTTGGGTACATAACTGTTGGAATAGTCGTTTCTCATAACCGTGAACGTACGGAAATTTCGGTCATATTCGACCGGGTCATCGAGATGTCATTTTTTGGCCGAAAAACGTGGATTTACATCACTGAATTTAGGTCCCCGGACAATTTCGAAAAACTGTCGTAATGTTACCATGTTCGTATGATAATATGATGGGTTCGAGGAAGATTTGGGAGCCAAATAAGTCCATACGGGGGACTTTCTAGTCGTAAAAAAAAAAAACGATAAAACGTCGAAACACTCGTAGGATGCAGTACACTTAGTATTTGGTACAAAACTGTTGAATAGTCATTTCTTATGACCGTGAAGCCGTGATACAAATTCCGGAAAAATTCGATTCGGGTCGCGAAGTGACTTTTTTTGATCGAAACGTGGATTATACATCACTGAAATGAGGTCCCGGACAATTTTTGGAAAAATTGCCGAAATCTTTACCGTTGGTTCATTTGAAAATAGATGGGTCCGAGAAGATTTGGGGGCAAATGAGTCCATATAGGACTTTTGATTCTGTTAAGAAAAAACGAGAAACGTTTGAAACACTAGTAGGAGCAATACGCTTAGTATTTGGTACATCACTTTTGGAATTGTCGTTTCTCATAACTGTGATGCGTGACAAGAAATTCCCGATAAATTCTAGCCGTCGCCGAGATGTCATTTTTGCGAAAAACGTGGATTATACATCACTGAAATGAGGTCCCCGGACAATTTTCGGAAAAATTGCCAAAATGTTACATGGGTCATTTGATAAATGATGGATCCGAGAATGATTTTGGGTTAAATGAGTCCATTCGGGAGACTTTTGAGTTCGTAAAAAAAATGAGAAAACATCGAAACACTCGTAGGATGCTGTATGTTTAGTATTTGGGTTAAAAAACTGTGGAATAGTCGTTTTTCATGACTGTGAAGCGTGACAGAAATTCCGGACAAATTCGAGCCAGGCGCCGAGGATATTATTTTTTGCCCAAAAAACGTGGATTATACATCACTGAAATGAGGTCCCCGGACAATTTTCAGAAAAGTTGCCGAAATGTTTACCATGGGTTCATATGATAAATATGATGGGTCCGAAAAATTTGGGGGCCAAATGAGTCCATACGGGGGGACTTTTGAGTTCGTAAAAAAAAAAGAGAAAACGTTAAAACACTTGTAGGATGCAATTACGCTTAGTATTTGGGTATAAAACTGTTGGAATAGTCGTTTCTTATGACCGTGGAAGGCGTGATAAAAATTCCGGACAAATTCGAACCGGGTCCCGAAATGACTTTTTTTTTTTTACTGAAAAACGTGGTTCATACATCACTGAAGTGAGGTCCCGGACAATTTTCGGAAAAATTGCCTAAATGTTTACCATGGGTTCATATGATAATATGATGGGTCCAGGAGATTGGGGTCCAAATGAGTCCATCGTGGGACTTTTGAGTTTGTTAAAGAAAAAAAAAGGACTGATCTTATGATGAGTATGAGCGCATACAAAAGGAACGTGACACGACAAACAACTGGATATAGATAAGAAGGCGTGTAATGCGTTATCAAGTACTATTAGTGAGAGATCGCTGGAGCGAGTTATATTGCACGGATTATTAAGTCACCTACGCTAGTATATCGGCATGTCCTTTGGCTGAAATAAACAGTCCGTATTAGATATACTATACGAAAAGAAATATGTTGCATATCTCACTTGCCCATTAAATACCTCAAACCAACGTTTGCCAAGAGATTAAAAATCTGTCATTATGGAGAATAGTGACCATTATTCAAAATTTCCCAATCTTAACACAAGTCCCCCTATACACATAACTTTAAAAGAGGATACACATACCTTCCAATAAAAACAGAAATTCTTAAACAATATAAAGATCATCCCAGAAAAAAGATTTAAGGTGACCCAATAAACCAGGAGACTTTGAATTGGAAAACATATCAAGCTGTGCGAGCGCGCGATTTTTCCTAGTCGTAGCCCAAATAGCCAAAATCCCCCAGTCCAAAATGCGGTAAAGTCGTGAAAAAAAGGTACAGAACCCAACCCAACGTTTTCTCTTGAAGTTACCGGGACAATCACCAAAACTATTCAACCCTTTATGAATTGACTCAGAATCAACAACTACTCCAACGACGATACAATACCACCATCATCACTAACAAATGGTAGATGCGAGCGAGATGGTAAACTATCTACCGAACCAAATCGCGAATAGAACTGCACAAAGGTTGTCATCAAAGCGCCAGTCGTGTCCTTTGTGCACGTAAACAAAAGACGTTGTTTGAATCAAGCCCAATACTTAATTTCACAGAAATACTGGAAACCCTAGGGACCACAGAGGACACACTACCCTTAAATTTCTCAAGTGAACACTATCAAAATTGGAGCTCTTAAAATACCTAACACCGAAAAAAGATACTCTGAATAAAACAAGCAGAGTTCATAAGCTACTACCTAATATATCGCCCATCTAACAACTAGTTTATGCCAACCCGCAAAATATCAGAGCAACATTACAACTAGCTAAAGTAACCTGCATCTGGTTTGCGTTACACCAATCGCAAAAGATGATCCTCCATGTTAGTTAATAAGGTTAGCGTATAAAAAAGCGTAGACAAAACTCCGGACGCCGGAAAAAAAGAGCCTCGAATCAAACCCGTTCTGAGTTGTGATGACCGACACACCGAGCCAGAGACACTAGTAAATAGTTAACATGACGATTCCTCATCCCCACACCTCTAAAGGTCTGGGACAAATCAAGTTTCTATGCAATATTGAGTCGATCCGTCCACATTCGGATAATCATGAAATCCATAGGGTCTTTGGAAAATACTTCGAAAAGAATTTCCCAAATTTTTTAACACTTGGGTTCCCCGAACCACGACCGCGCAATATTCTAAATCCAAGTCAGAGCCCAAACTAAGCTCACCTCCAAAACCGTTAATTTTATACATCCACACCCCAAACATCCCTGGCTTGGACCCAGCACTGAAGTAAAAATAAAAAATAGAACCGATAATTCCCTCCTATTGGGAACCATCCACCACGACCGAAACTTTTGCAAGATATGCAATCCCTCACGAAACAACCGCAATGGCCAAAAAAGGTGCGGAGAAATTCTAGGCAAGTGATAGTAGTTTCGGGAAGTATGAACCCTCGCGTCCTTGGTTCACCCAGAACAGAAAAACAAGATCAACAAGTTATACGGCATCAAAACAAAACGCGGCAACAAATAATACATCACGAAAATGATTCCTGTCGTTTCTGGGCAAATATTCGGAAAAGGGTTTTCTGAAATTTGATACCATAGGTTTCCGAATCACCATATAAGATGCAAGGCAAAGTTTGGGCCAAAACGAGGAGATTGATGGGGTTTCAGAGGCCGCAAGCCAAAATTCAAAGTAAAATCGGCAAAATTGTCCTTCTCAAAAAACTCATACAGATCTCATATTTTGGCCCCAAGTGTATACTTTGTATACCCTCATCCGATATACAAAGCTTGTTGGAGAACCTACAACTTACTTTCGACGATAAAAAAACTTGGTTCGGAGGCACATCATTTTCCCGAGTATTGTATGCGCATTCATATACCTTCACTCCCTTTTTACTATTTTGAACAGTGTCTCCCGATTTAACGCAGACTTTTCCCATGGACCAAATCACTGTACACACAATAAAAAAAAAAAATGTCCCCATTGTAGCCATACCCGGTACCACCTTGCTGCCCCAGATATTATACACAGACTTTACAACACATACTTCATACAACGTATACTCTAAGCACTATTAGTTTGTCTTACGCGCCTATCTTTTTTTTACAGAACTACTGGAAACATATGCATATTAACCCAAGGTGCACCCCACCTCTCCCTCATTTCTTTACACAAATTACTTCACTTCAGACATGGCGCCTGGCACCGCCTGAGAAATCACATCACGATCAACAACCACCGAGACACTAATTACAGTCTGCATACACCCCTTTACCAGCGTGTAGACCGCACTCACCAACACAATCAAACCGACTAATCTCGGTAATAAGTTGTCATATCCATGCTTCTTACTGCCTATTGCGTTGATCATTATGTAAATTTATATCAACACTATACTAGAATGTCCCTCCGATGCTGCATGCTCGCAATCGATTTCATAGGCAAGACCTAAATATGCATATATAAATAAATCACTCTAAACAAAATCAATTAATATGAAGTATTGATATCCATTTCTTAATATTACTGGTCTTATGTGATGTAAAAATCGAGTGTATTGTTGTATTTTAAACTATGAATATATATAATAAGTTTATCTTCTACATCACTACATTATGGATAGAACATTAATAAAAATCTCTATCCTGATATTCAGAAATTTACTAACCAATTAACCCAAAACACACCTTAATATCCCATGCACCTTCCCATATAATTTAGTTGCTCACATTTTACAATGCTTTTTATGCAAAAAATTAATACGTGCAAGCTGTTTGGCGGATATAGAAAAATGTCCAAGGAGTAATGAATCAAAATTTTAGGATGACCAAGTTTTTTATTTCGCTGAGTGTTATGTTTCAGTTAGGCCAAATTCTTGTGTATTATATTTAGTGACCCTCATATCGTTAATCCGATGTACATGACCTACTTTTGATATCCTATTTATATTTCATACATTTGGTTTTGCGGCCTACTCAAAATATAGTTTGAATTATTTTTGTTCCTCTGCCTCTCCACCTTCCCCATTGCATATTAACACCCACTATCCTCCAAATCAGACAATTTAACCAATTCATTCATCCACTTTGCAAATATATTATACCTCAAATAAAAACCGACCCGCATGTTACCAGATACCACTAACACCAATTAACAATTGAATAGTAAATAGCATTTATTAAGAAACGGAGGAATCTGCAATTTCACTAGTGAGTACATAAATAAATATTCACATACTCTGCCGAGCAGCTACCCGTATGGTCATTGTGAATAGTATCTGGATAGTATCAGTAATATGGATATTGTGTGACACTTCTGAAATCACCCTAACACTATATGTCCCAAATACATCTTTAGAAATATACAGCCTAGAGAACTTTCGATGAGTGGCATCCCTGCCTAATCTGTAACATGTATGATAGACAGCCACGACCCTTTCACATCTCTTCCCTCAAAAGAATGATCTCTGGATTGAACTCTATGATTAATTGCTACATCTTTTATAGTTAAAGATATTGACACAAAAAAGTTTAATTAATGAAAACCTCTCTTGAAAACATAATCGTGGATTCCGATTATGAGACTAAACCTGATAAGTACTAAAATGCCCCAACACATCTTTGCACTTATAAGATAGATCAAAGATGATTCTACAGATATTGCTATTACCCGATCTGCAGATAACAATAAAGCGTTTGTAATCGCTTGCACATTCCCATCGTCATTAAAAGAGATTTTGTCACTCACCTGATTGTGTATAAATGTTTGGTGAGACGTACTAATTTGATTTATCGAATCTGTATGAGAGAGGACTTGAAAACGTAACATGATTTTTATTTATCTACTGATAATGAATTTGATGCCCTAAAAGTAATCGAAGCGATACCCAATTGAGAGTTCAATCGAATCCGTAAAAATATAAATAACATATTAAAAAATGGGTTAGCTTGACAATTATTGTGCCTCATGTTGCCTGGAATGTACTAACAATACTATATTACCTCAAGTCGAGACCAGTTCTTGACATAATGCAACGGTATCCTGTGATGTTCTCCCAATTTGTTTCTGTTCATCTAATAAAGTGCTGAGTGACCTTAGCACTTCAAGTAATTAACAAGCATAGTCTCCCAATTGTCCAAAAGTGAAACCAACAAAGGACTCTGCGAGCCACAATTCCCAGTTCTATAACCGCCGTACCACAACAAAACCAAATCTGTGCATAATGAACCCAGTTACAAGAATTTGGCTAGATAAGCCTGCGTGGATAACAAATTTAGAAGGCTCTGGTCCCTATAGTGTTATCTCCAATATGTGTTGTATGTCTTTAGAGGCTTTCGCTTTGTGGGCAAACAGGTAGATTATTCGATAAGCGTCACCGTCGCAGAACCACTCGTTCGTCAAACTTGATAAGTGGATCTAGCGTCACTGACCTGACGAAAAGCGCACGAGCCATCTAGAACTTGTAATACCTTACTAAGCACCAGAGCAAGTCCAGGACAACCACCCAATTTCATTAACAACAAAGGACATAAGAAATGATTCTTTTGATCGTAGAGCGAGCTTTATTCAGAAATTTCTCTGAGCTTCAACTGATGTGAATGCGTTAGGAAGTAATTCCCAGCAAATCAGTAAGCACCTTCTTACATGTATATTAGAACATTGGTGTTCAGCGCAGAAAGATCGGTAGTCAAGCTGTAAGTTTGGGGATTTGCGATACCAAGACCTAAGAGCGACCTACTCATGACCTAGGCGTAATGTCATCTGACTCCTGGGAAATACACATAGATATTCAATATCGAGTAACCTCCGGAGGGGACTAAATCATCACCAAGCACAAAAGATATAGCAACGAGTCCCACAGAGTCCATGACAAATCAAATTCCTAACACGTAGTCAGTATATTCAAAAAAAAAGAAAACTTGACAGAATTCAACATTAAAAAACAAGAGCACAGCGTCGCCCAACAATAAAGCGAAACATCCGGCCAGACTGGCCAAAATTTAGCTACACCACCTTTTTCCACTCATACTTCTAAAGATAAAATTCATAAGTAGTATTTGCTATACTATGTCAGCCGTACCAGCTAAAAACCTCTCTAGCTAGCCTACTACCTTTATCTTGTGTCCTAGCAATATTGCTATAAACTCTAAGAATGACTATACCGGGCCTGCCTCTTCTATTCACTGTCATAGGCTGCAGGAGAACATACCCGTCAGTTAATTCAGTTTCAAGTCCGTTCAAGAACCGAGATCGTGATTCGTGGCTGAGACTGAACGTGTTATCTTAACACACTGCATTATGATCACTATTTGCGAAACAACCTCTAACACCAACTTATTACATCGAGCAAAATACCATAGAAATCTCTGTCTACTCGCGAGCTTCTGTAACTATGTCCACCACAACTAGCCAAAACCACCAGGGTATCCACTCTTCTGCTTCGATCCATAATACACATCTTCATAGCCCTCGTCTCTGCGCGATCATGGTCTTTGGAATATAAATGTTCATCTATTATATCCCTGTAACCCGACACTTGATCCTCTGGAAAAACAAAACATTTAATACCCATATGAGACCACCACAAATCTCTGTATCAATACTACGTGCCGCAACCACTGAATATCACTCTACATTAGCCATTATTAATGTTTAACAATTAAGATCTCTATGCATTTCTAATCCCGAGTAATACAGACACTAAGACAACACTCTGATATTCTCACACTATATGAACTCATACAGTAACAGAACAAATAAAAGGATAGTAATCCAATTGCTGAATCCGGAACAACCTCATCCAACGCGAATGGACCTAAACCAGGACTGCACTATCAAAAAAGAATTGCCAATCACATTTTAAAGTTTTACTAAGACATACAAATCGATTACTTCTTCACCGGTGAAATGACTAAGAGGAGCAGACCACCATAAAAGCTCTAACACACTAATTTAAGAACACTATGAATCATAGTCTCAATGTATTCCTGATTTGACTACTAAATGAACAGACCCTAAGTCGTTTTCTAGCGCCATACTAGCGATGTCAGTAGCGTCCGCCATGCTAATGACTTTAAACTATCATCTAATATACAATCACTTCCAGAACTAATAACTCACAACCAGGTCTGCCCGCGTAACACCAACAACAAGATCACCTATCAATAATAATATGCTATGTGAGCACGTCGCAGTTTGAATAATTAATAGTGATACCCCAGGTCTTATCATTTTCAAGGGGATGGAACCTTCGAATGAAATGTAACGAATCTCGGCCACACTGGGCACCATAGCACTCATAAGAAGGTGGCGTGTAAGACATCCAGAGAACTTAGTACATCCCACCTTCATCTCAAATCCGGGCGACTAATAATACATTAAAATGATTCAACCTATATCAATGAAGCTCCACGCCATGGTATAAGTCAAAAAAAAAGTCGGTAATAAATTAATAATAAACATTTATTGTAAAGTTCCGGTTTCAAACCCATATTTATTCTCAAACTTTTTATATCAACATATACTGTGAGTCTAAATGATTATTTTTTTTTCAATAACATAAATTTATATTTAGCTATGTCTGTTAAGTGCCAAGTAAAATACACATTTATTAGAAATATACACTTAGTTACTTTATTATAGGCTCCTCGATTTTAAGGTTCCAATCTATTTTAATTTTTGTGTTATTGTGTTTCTGTTTCATTTTTACTTTTCCCACTTCTCTTACTTTTCCCTTTTCACACTCTCCCAACCTTTAATCCCAACTCACATTATCATATATTTTTTAGTTTCTCCCCAACAGTAATGCCCACAAAAACATTAAAAATCGAAGGAATTCTAAATGTGACTTTATTTTGGAAAGCTATAATTAACTTTCTAAATGTTAAAATCAAATTTAATTAAGTCTTTTAATCAAGATTTACCAATACATATAC
>SNQN01001118.1:53434-78804 GCA_008642245.1 Bassia scoparia
GCATAGATTTTGAGTTTTGATAATACTCAAATTTCACTTGAAAACTCTTCTTGTATTAGCAAATTTAAACATAACTTTTTATCCGAAAATCGAACCTCGGTTCAAATAACCAAATATCACATCATCACCTCTTTAGGTATGGTGTATTACTTTAGTACTTCGTATAATAGTACATAGACAGAGTGTATAATTTTTATATAGGTTAGATGGCAAGAACAATAGCTTTATTATTATTGTGATCATTAATATTATTGTACAAAATCCAAATTAAAAATAAAAATAATAACTTTTCACATTTTTTTATTTTTGAAAAAACTCATATGAAAATTACATAATTGTAGCAAGATATAGAAGTGAAAATAAAAATAATAAAAAAAGGGCCAAATGTTCCTACTTATTCTATATTTCGTGAACACAATCAATTGATTGTTGGTGTAGTGGTGATTGGGATTACACTTGGTGGGGAAAACCTGGATTCGATCCCCCGCAACAACAACTGAGAGGAAACTAGAACCTAACCACACAGAACTGATCGTCGAATCCAGATTAGCCCAAAAGGATGAATCGAGTGGTACGCCAAAAGAAAAAAAATCATGAATACAAGTACTTCCAAATACGATAAAGCTTTAAATTCTACAAGGTGTATGTATATTCTTTTAAGATTATGCATATTTTTACAGGAGTAGCATTAAGCCCTATCCTAATTTGGTAGCTTCCAATGGTGNCATATACAATTATTAAATTATGTAATTTTCTTAAGTTTGAAGGGTAGTTGAGGAATTTCAAAGGAGAACATCATTGCTTCCCTTCAATAGATTAGACAGAGGGTATAATTTTTATATAGATTAGATGGCAAGAACAATAGCTTTATTATTATTGTGATCATTAATATTATTGTACAAAATCCAAATTAAAAATAAAAAATAATAACTTTTCACATTTTTTTATTTTTAAAAAAACTCATACGAAAATTACATAATTGTAGCAAGATATATAAGTGAAAATAAAAATAATAAAAAAAGGGCCAAATGTTCCTACTTATCCTATATTTCATGAACACAACCAATTGATTGTTGGTGTAGTGGTGATTGGGATTACACTTGGTAGGGAAAACCTGAATTCGATCCCCCGCAACAACAACTGAGAGGAAACTAGAACCTAACCACACATGCTTGTCGAATCCAGATTAGCCCAAAAGGGTGAATCGAGTGGTACGCCAAAAGAAAAAAAAAATCATGAATACAAGTACTTCCAAATAAGATAAAGCTTTAAATTCTACAAGGTGTATGTATATTCTTTTAAGATTATGCATATTTTTACAGGAGTAGCATTATGCCCTATCCTAATCGGGTTGAGAGTTCATCAAACTAGCTTTCAATGGTGCTGAGCCTACAGAATACAGATCCCTTAACTTAGTCGCTCGTTTCCTATTTCATGCCAAAATGCTACAGTGTACTCCCTCCCTAACGTAATAACTGCAACGATTTGACATAAAGTAGAGAGGAAAAATATTCCATCGTTGCAGTTGTTGTGTTACAGAGGGAGTAGCTCTGAGCTGTGTTCGGGCTGCAAAACTTTGGACATGCCATGCTATGTTGTCTTGTGTTGTAATGCCCTCTTGCCATCTCCAAATATTAAGGGTCTAAGTTTGTCATCTAATTCGGAAAATTAACACACCAGCAGCAAAGTTGCCATGTACAAATGTATCTAGCAATAGYAAAAGTACATTGCTCAATCCGATTTCAGGCAGTACCTTGATTGAAGTGAACTGCTTACGGAATTGAAAGAGATTTCAGGCGACTCAATTGTACTTGTACACTATTTGCAAGCACCGAAAGAGATTTCTTTGAAGTAATAGGTAAGCCTATAAATAGTCCAGTCACCCAGTAAAAGAACCATAAAAATTACATCATTRTCGCATGATATAGTAGAAAGTTCAAAACCCGGCCAAATGTTCCTATAATTCACGAATACAAGTACACTTCCAAATAAGATACTGTAAAACTTTAAATTTTACAAGGTGTATGTACATTATTTTAAGATTAGCATATTTTTACAGGAGTAGCATTATGCCCTATCCTAATCGGGTTGAGAGTTCATCAAACTAGCTTTCAATGGTGCTGAGCCTACATATCCCTTAGCCAATCATTTCCTACTTCATGCCAAATTGCTACATAGTGGCTCTGAGCTTCGTTCGAGCTGCAAGGCTGCGGACATGCCATGCTATGCTGTCTTGTGCTGCAATGCTCTCTTGCCATCCACAGATATTAAGGGTTAAGTTTGTCGTCTAATAGACAATTTATGCACCCCAGCAGCATAGTTGCCATGTCCATATGTATAAGGAATTACATAGCAGTACCTTGATTGAAAATGAACTGCCTACAGCATTTTACCATTTATATTAGCTTTCACCAGATGATTCTTTACTTTTCTCTGTGCAGCATCTTTGTCAGAGCTGCTCGCATCCCAGCTCAGGAACGCTTGATTGTGACTGACTCACAGTTTGAGATTCAGATGCCATGCCGAGAACAACAAGTATAGACCTAAATCCATCATCCAAGCAAAACCTTAGCTACGATCATTTGACAAAAGAATAAACGGATGTATAAACAATAAAGCAGATTGCTTTGGACATACCTTGGGAGTGTAGATTTTTGTTGAGTTGCATGAGCAGCCAATGGTGCTTTGAGTGCTGGAATTTTATTAAGAGCAGCTTCAAGCTGGGCTTGTGGCAGCTAGAAGAGAAAAGCTGAAAATTAAAGCAAAACTCCAAATGCAAAAATAGGAATTGCTAATCATAGCATCCACGATTTAGAATTGCAAAATCATAGCAAAAAAGGCAGCACATATACATCACGGAAGGCACAAGTCAGATCATCAAACATACCTGGAGCAACACATTGAAAGAGTGTGGCTGTGTCAACTGTGCACATTTGAGAACCCTACCCATAACTTCGGATATTTCCAAATCTGCCAGACAAATGTGCCAATTATAGACTAAACGAAATATAGAAAGACTATAACAGGAAAATCACAAGCTGAAAAGTGAACTGTTACCTGCTTGCTCACAAGGCGAGAAAGGATCTCCATTATGAAGTCCACCTACAAGTGTCACAGAAAAGCAGTATAGAATTGAAGTCAACACCCAAAACAAAAGAAAAACTACAATTTCGATGAGAAGGGCCTTACAGTCAACCAATATATGTTCAGATTTAAATATTAATGCACGTTGTGCTTGATGAAGGCATAACAGTTGGCTTCTTTCTTTCATCATTTAAAAACTTATAGATTAGCCTCCATAGACAGTAGTCTGACTAGTGACTACCCTAAGATATAGGAATAACTCTAATTCAAGCGAAAAAGAAAAGATCTCTAAAACATTTGGCCACAAGTATCAAATGGTCAATTGTTGAGGTCTTGTTCTCCCTACCCAACTTCTTAAGCAAATTGTTTTGGCTCACGTGACAGTCAACTATTAAAAATACTCCGTAATGATTTAAAGCGACTCAATTGTACTTGTACACTATTTGCAAGCACTGAAAGAGATTTCTTTTGAGTAATAGGTAAGCCTATAAATAGTCCTGTCACAAAGCAAAGATTCTTCATTTTTGAGTGACTTAATTTCTTGTGTTGTACGATTTTATTAAGTTTTTTAATTTGCTATAGCTAAAAGTCAAGAAAATTTACAAGTAATATGGTGAATGGTATGTATACACCTACTCGACTAGATACACATAAATTTTATACAAGTGGCATTCACAAATTTAAGTACAGCATTATCAGGTGTAACTTAACATATTAACAAGTATATTAACAAGAATAGGTAGCCAATGAGTAACAGATTTAGTATATCAAGACAACTAGGGTCTAGCCAAGCTCAAGGAGCATAATTACATACAATAATAACTTTATTTGATTCAAATAAACCAGAAACTGGTCTACTCACTACTATTATCGAAAGAAAATTAATTTAGCTTCTAAGGGCAACTAGGTCAAGAAATGGTGAAGATATCAAGTTCAAAAATCATGTGAAAATGAAATTCACTTACCAAAGCGGAAAAGCACCAATTGCTTTGTAGCACTGTCTCATGAACAAAGAGAAGCCGGTATCTGTTCAACCTACAACAAGAACAGAGGAAATTTGAACCAAAGGAGATAAAACGAATAGAAAGGAAGAGATGACCAGAACATACCAGGTGATTCAGAACCTTGGCAATTACTTGCTGTGTAAACATTTGCCTTTGCTCAAAACAAGCATTACATGCATCAGTCACCTGTTCATGGAAAGGGAACACAAGGTCAATACTATTAAGATAGGAATCTATAAGCAGATGACAGCATGATAAAAGGATATAATTTTAAGAGCAAGAAAAATGCCTTCTTTAAAGGGATTCCCTCTTTATCAGGATCTATGTTGTGGATAGCAATCAACACTTCTGAAGGAGTTAACACTGCACCAGAAGGAGTAGACCCCTGCAGAACAATTTGTTCAAGTTGTTAGATGAAAGCCATAAAGATGGTTTTCCTATAGCAAACTTTTCTGAAAATTTCCAGGTGCAAAGACCTCCCGAATGGGAAATTTTGCAGTAAACTTAAATTATGATGCACAATCTTCCAACATCCAAATTAAGAATAATATCATTTTCACATCATCTAGTAGGATGAWAAGAAACAGCATAAAGAAGTTCTAAAGTTAACTCATTTAGCTGTTCAGGGACATAGGTAAACAAACAGTTTTCTTCTTCTTTTTGCCAGCTTCCTCCTTGTTAGTTAAGATAACAAGGGGAAAGTAATAGCAATAAGCAAAACAATCTTTTTACTGCATTGTGTAATGAACCWAACTGATGGGGGAAGGGTAGTATAGGAACAGCATTAAAGAGTGTTTGCTTTGGCCATTGGTGCCATCAAGAAAGGACAAGAGGTTCAGCAGTGGCATTTAGTAAAATAACACGTGCAACCAAGGCCTCAAATTAACTGTACTTATTCTAGGAGTCAAAGGAAGGGGGGATTTTGAGTAGTTCAATATAATATTGTTTTGGAGGATAAGAAKAGAGTAATGTAAATGTGGGGATGGAGAGTTAGGGAGTCATTCACAAAACATATTTACATTTTTCAAGTCTATGGTAAATAGTAATGCACTTGAATGCCTTTGCTCCAAGTAATAGCAGTTATCTTAGTCTATCTACCTCCAGGCCTTCTTCCTTCCCTTTCTCACAAATAAATGATAGTTGGAAGAAWAGCTAACTCTATCACATGATGAATCCTCTAAAAGTTATTTCTTAGGTCAATTCTGTCAATTTTACCATATCCGTTCCCAATTTCTTTCCAAAAAAGTCTTCAAGTCTGATTCAACAGCTCCCCAAGATATTTCCATTCAATAAACCAATCCATTAACATAACCCTCACCCCAACAGCAGTATACCACTACCTAGACCATCGGCTACAGCTACGGCCATCCACAACCCTTGACCACAGCCAAAACCTATCCCACAAACACTGAATCCCACCACAAAATTCATTATAAAACCATCATATGCCACCACAAAACTCCCCTAGCCACCCGAACCCACTGCATCCCATTCAAAAGCAACCTCAGACACTAGGCAGCAACGACGTAATTGAATAATGAAGGGAAGGGAGATGGTGGATAGAGAAGGAAGTTTGGTGGTGCTAGTTATAAATTAAATAAAAATGTTGATTCCCTTTGCCCATGGGGACTTCCAAAAACAMACAAAGGAAATCGGGGGTTTACGTTTTTATACTCCTTGTGTCCCTTCCTTACACTCAACTTTCCAAAAAGTATCGTGGGARACGGGCTCACATTAAACTTATAGGCAAACACTCAGTTTTGGGTAACTTCTAACTCCAATGATATACTTCTACATCAAGAGGTGATGTACATGGGATGAGTTTATAAAGGGTAATTATGACTACTTTAATACATTCTAAATAAAGATAACTTCAATAATTTTAGGGTAAGTTTTAACTGTTTTACAATAATTTAATGTGAGCCTGCCTTATTCAAGGCTTTGTCTCAACTTTCCCCTTGTAAAATCAAGCTCCCTTAGCCTTAGTACTTTTTTAGGACTAGCTAGCAGAGGACAAAATGCAGTTAAGTCATAAAGTTATTCGGAAAATATCCCTTAATTTTCCGCAAATTATCAGGTTCAGTCTAAGTTCATCTCTTTTGCTTAAAGAACATCTGATGTCACCAGTTTATAGCCAATGCACCGACATCCTAGACGCAATTAAAACATATAATAATTCGTATTTATTTTCTCTTTAGATTGTACTGACAAGGAGAGTATTACCTGCAACAAGCGTGCAAGGGCAGCCTGGAACTTGTCTTGGGGAAGGTTAACAACATGAGAGAATACACTCAATACCTGACAATAAAGAGTCAATGATGAATATTCGGGAAATGGCCCAGCCACCAAAAATGTTGTAGAGACTTTGGATAGGATGAGGTGAATGGGTAATAATATATTTTAGAATAAAAATACACCAAAACAAATAACAATTTGAATCAAAGATAAGATAACGAGACACATGCAATGAATAACTCTGGAGGTATAAATTTGCAAAGCAACAAGATGCCCAGACACCCAGTTCTAAAATGAAAATGAGTTCAATAATAGAAACAAAGGTGATGACAAAAGGAAAGAGAAGCATAAAGTGGAATTTATCGAAACCTTTCTTGGATCACTCATCACTCTAAGTCTCTAATGTTAAAGGTATAAGAAAGACAAGATGCTGCTTTGTTGACTACATGAGTAAACAGTTCAATAGTAACACAACATACTAATACAATGCTGATGAAAAAATAAGGTGAGGGAGATAATAATATACAGAACCCAACCAATAACTACAGTGCAAGTACCAAGGTAGCAAGCATAGTTGTTGAAAAACATATTATAAAAAATAATACAATAACTATATGTTAGAAGAACCTCTTCTTTGGTAGGAAGGATAATATTGGAAACAAAATCTCTATATCCTGTTCCATGTAAAATATAATTGCATCAGTATTTTCCCACATTCGTGAAAGCATAAGAAGAAGAAACAACAAAAAGAAAAACTACAACATACTTTAATCTTCGTCTCATAAAGTTTCTTAATAGTTAAATCAATTCTGTTGAAGGAACTCTGCCATCAGTGAGAATTTGCAAAACCTGCAGCGAGGAAAAAGCATGGGTCAGTTGTAGGGCATCTAACAGGTCCCTCTTGCCCCCAAAATAGAAAAGGCAATTAAATCTAAATATAACAGTTTGTAAAATAAAATAAAAAAAAAAAAAAACTGCATCAGAAGATTTTCACTTCCATCAGGAGGATCAGAATAATTTCAAGAAGAGGACGGTGATGCACCCATGGTCCGGATTAGAATAGGCATATGGCTATGAACAGCCTGTACAATCTATAGTGAGAAGTATGCACACACATACATGAGATATTTAATTATTAGTAAAGAGAAGGAACAATTGTTTCAAGCTAACAATGCTCTCAAATGGAAAATACCTGTTTCACAGACTCCAGCGAACTTTTATAGATGATAAATATTTGACGAAGAAGGGCATGTTTCTGCAAACCAAAATGGAACTGAACAGGTAAGATCATTAATAACTAACAAAGATATAGAAAACCACAATCTTAAAGTTCCACCTTTGTACATAGGGCAAAATACAATGACATGCATCGCTGACCTCAGATACAGAAGCACTTGCACCACTTTCAGTTTGTAAACACGATTGGGAAGCAGTAGCAGAGGAGTCTAATGCCATTTCTGGATTCTGACCAGGTAATATTAAAGGAATAATGAGATAAAATAAAAGAATAAAATAATAAAATTTACAAGGACATGAATACAACCATAGAGATTACAAAAGCACTAGCAAAGGTTCATAAAAATCTGAACAATACTAACACATAATTCCATATTACCAGAGGACACTTGCTTTGCAATAAACCTCGTAAAAGGGATCCTAAATGCAGGATGGCCAAGTCCATGTACATCATCATAAGAAAGGATGCAAAAGAAGGAAGCAACAGAAATAAAGGGGAAAAAGTCCTTAATTAAGTGCATCTCCGTTGGACAATACACCATAATACCAACAATCACCAAATCAGGACCTAGGTAAGTTTAATACGGAGTATATAATTACACAAGGACAAATTWTAGGACCTGTCCAGCMATGTCCTAGGGGATGCCTGCTCATTTCTATTAAGGAAGGGAGGCCACAGCACAGGGGTGAGCAGTATTACTAAGAAACAAGCTCACGTCCTAATTACATAGTCTTTTTACGGGTTAAACTTCATTAGACTAAACCAATAGACTTAACAAGCCTCTGTCCTACTACAATATCGTCAAAAGTTATTATAGGTTCAGCACCTTACCCTAAACACTCAATAATAACAGGAAGTCAAGGAACACAATTACACAAACGCACACAGAGAAACACATAAAAAAATGTTCCTATTCATTGATCTAAACTTTCATTCTAAAACTCTCTTGATTTGAACTTGCATCTATCCAGCATATTCCTAAGGAAAAGTAGAGATGAATATAGCAGAGAGAGAGAGAGAGAGAGAGAGAGAGAGAGAGAGAAAAGATACAAATTTGATTATTTAGACACAGAGTAAAGAGTAAGTTATTAAGAAAAAAATTGCACCTTTTGCAATTCCACGGCAGATTTTTCAGAGTCTGCAGCATCTGCACTATTGATTTCTAACACGGAAACCAGCTTGTCCTTTGCAAATTCTTCTATTTGCACAGAAATAGACGGTAGGGGATACAACTTATTTGCAACCTACAATAAACATATAAATTGAATTATGCACCAAAATATTTTAAGTACTCGTACATATTGTTAAAATTGATGCTGAGTAAGCATACCAGACGTATTGCCTTCATGCGAATTTCCTCCAGTTGATGAACTGTACTCTTTGGAAGAAAAAAAAAAATTATAAGTATGATATCCATGTTTCCATAGTTCCAACTCAACAGGTAATCATCAAACAAATACATATAAAAAGTCCTTTGGTACTAAAATACGTGCAATACAGGCAATTGCCAAGTAGTTAAGTAATTCAAAARGAAAGTGCAAAWACTAAGTTTCAGATTATCTTTAGCTGTATCTCTTACGCATGATGGTTATAATTTAGTATACCTTGGGCTTACTAGAGATGAATTTAACCAGAACATCTCCCTATAAATTGGAAAAATAAATACAATGCCAAGAGAGTTCAATAGTATTACCAATCAACGTTAATGTCTTGTCGCACGTAATGACACAATAATATGTCCTCACAACATCTGAAGTATAAGATAACACATACCTGCAAAGCAATTTTCAACAACACATCACGCAAAGTTGGCCTTTGCAATATCAAGCTCCATACAGCACTGAGACCTTGAGTAACTCGATCTCCACTGTGCAATTCTTTTTCATCTCTATTTCCAATCTCAGGAGAACATAAGGATTCTAATAACTTAAGACTCGATTCGGGCAGATATGGAACTTCAATGAACAGTCGGCTTAAAGATTTGTCTGACGCTGGTAATGAATCTTTAAGTGTTTCTGCCTGCATAGTTTATCCAGAATTTACCTCAACGAGTACAAGTCCAATGACGTGGACAAGATAACCTAAAGATGACAGACTCACCACTTTTAGAAGAAARGTTTCATATGCAGAAGAAGCAGTTGTCGAAGAAAAAAAGTCACGCTCTTCTTCAGCCTCTCCATACAACCGGTACAGGACACGTAAGGTCAACTCATGTCCCTAAACACATTGAGTTGTTCAGTTCAGGTCAAACGTGTTTCAGGATAATCTTTTCCTCCACAAATTTCATATCACTAGAGATTGGATTATATTGTCCAAAAAATACATAAAAACTGTAAAAACATGTTTACTAAGTTTATTTTCATCTTTTACACCATAATGAAAATGTCCTTAAACCATAACWAATGAAGTATAAGTGTATAACAAATGAAAATGTCCTTAAATCTTAACAAATGAACTAATTGAGCTGAGCCGAATTGAATGAAACTCAACTAAATCAAAAAAGAGGAAACTAAGTTAAAAAAAAATAAAAAAAAGAAAAAACAGAGTCTACATCATAATTCTATCAAGCAAACAAGGGCCGCCAAAAGCGCAATTTTGATTTGTGTACACTTTGTACCATATATCAGTGATGGCACAAAGTARTGTTTTTGCAATTAATTGGATACATTACCATTCGAAGACGACCAAACACTAATGCTGACCCATATCCCCAATCATAAGTCAAATAAATTCACTTCCAGAGGCCCAAAAGCATCTTATAAGGCCCCTGCCAAGCGTAAAAAGTCTAATCTGGCTATTTATTATAGCATGACTCTAACATCTATGCACTTAGGATTGCTAAGAGGTGCATTCTCAACATGCTTTTAACTATAACAAAAAGAAAATGACCCATTATTTCATGTCTATAAGAAGTAGAGGACAATGTCTCAACAGATGTATTCCTWGGGATTAAAAATTAGACAATATGATTAGCCAATTTTAACGTTACCATTAGACTCTTTAATTACAACATATTTATTAATCTCCAACTGCTCAATTATGGTCATTCAACATATTGCAAAATCTATATGGGTTTTAAAAGCATACTGTGTGGACCTAACCATACTTGGAACATACCACTGTGTCACAATAGATTTACAAAGAGAATTTTGTCACAAACAACTTTTATAAGTCATTTTTTGTGAGAAACAACCTCAAACCATTAATTTTTTGTGAATGAAGGTCGGTGGCATTTCTAAACACTTCAATTTTTAATATTCGACAGAAATAAGCGTCGGAATATCAATTAAAGGTTTAAGGTTTTTCCTTTGTTTCTCACTCAAGAAACATATAAATAAATAAAGGTTGTTTCTCACAAAAAGTGACTTATAAAGGGTTGTTTCCGACAATATTTTCCTTATTTACATCTCAAATAACAACGGAAAATTAGCCTTGGAGAAGGCATGCTTTTTAAAAATCAATTTGTATAATCAAGTCCTCGTGTAAACACCAGAGATAGAAAAAGTGGGTGGGTGGTTGGGGGATATGAAAGAAAACATCTGAACCAACACAACTTAATAAAATGCCAAAGTGCCAAACTAAATATTATCAATCACTCATGATTTATGTAATCTGCAATATGTGCTTTTGTAGACTTGTCCAAGGGTCGAGGTCCAATGAAGCTGCAAAAGGTAAGAATATGAATAAGTCAGAACACATGCCATCATTAAAAAATATGAATAAAAAGTCGCCATTTCAGTAAGAATACGAACATAGTGTCTATATCAGCATCTTTTGATTACAGACACTCCCTAGCTCTTTGCTCAACCGAAGAAAGCAGTGGTATATGGAACTACTTTTCATTTACATATAGTAAGCACGTAACACAAATCAGCAAAGGGTACATGTTTATCAGCAAAGTACAACAAATCTCCTCTGCTATTCACATGGCTTGGAAAGGGTTAATTTTGACAACTGGATAATCCCCGAGCATATGCTAGGTTTTTTAATATAAAATAACAAATTGTTTGAACTAAATAAAATTTGATATTTATTAAATTTAATTATTTATAAATATAAGATTGATATATTTTGTCTTTTAATTTTATGTCCATTTTTTATTATTTATATATGAGTTAACAAATATATAAACTTTTACTCAAAAATACATTTATTAACTTTCATTAAATGCTTTTTACATTTTTCGTGTCATAATTAATAAATGTATTTGGGATGGTAAATGTGGAGGTGGGTTTGCTTTAGTAGAGTTTTAGAAGAGGAAGACGTAATTATAATTATAATCCAACAGAGTATCATTGTGTAGCAGAGGATGCACATGCACGGATGTGCTTTAATCATGGATTCTATCACAAGTGTTTTAGAGTTAGAACATCTGTTCACACATAGATGGCCAACTTATACATCACTGTATGCTCGTACTAGAAGGCAAAGTGGGAAATCAGTTGTGTGTGTGTGTGTGCTAGTCCAATCAAAGGAAAGGAATAAGGGTGGATACTCTGATATGTATTCGATTGTGCTTGTAGGATTCATTCAGAAAAATGTGAGAATTCGTCATATATATGTTAACTAATTTTGGGAATGGCAACTTCCCAAAGTGTGGGTGTACTGAGTTTGAGAAATATCATTATCCACCTTTCCTCATATATTGATGTTTTTGCTGCTTTCTTAATACATCACTTTTACCAATCATTTGCTGCTGAAATCTAGGTCATAAAACTCCGAACCCATTACAACGCCCATGGCCATTTATGCAATGAACTAAGTTTTAAGTGATTGTCCTAGCTATTTGATCCACAAAAGAAAATTTCCACTTTAAAATTATACTAAAAGCTTATTATAGAGAATAGAACCCACCAGGAGTCCAGAACTGCAGAACTACAAAATCAACTTGGTTCACAAGAGTAAGTATCAACAATTGAACAATAAAACTATTACCTGAACTCCCAAGTAGGAAAGTAAAGAGAACCGAAGTWGTGAACCTCCAGAAACAGAAACATGTTTGTATGCTTCCACAATGCGCAAAAAAACCAGCTTTTGAAGTGAATCCTTGTCTTCACCAGAAAGGTCTAATACAGGGGCTGTCATCTTAGGCAAGACAAACTGTTGAACTGTCCCTAAGGAAGTTGCTGTGGAGGCCATCCCCATGTTCCCATCAGCTGCAGTAGCTTTCGAGCTATGTTCCTCAGATCTCTCAGTCGACACAGATGGAACTGTTTCTGACTTGAAGCTTTTCCCAACACTGACAGCTTGATCTTGGCTGCCATCATCCAGATCTGTKGAGGCAAGTGACAAAGACGTGGCAGTGTGGAGCAGTCCATTATCATCATTGTCCAAGCCTGGGATGACAGTATCTGTAGGTCCAACTTGAAACTCAGAGGCAACAGCAGACGGCTTGGGTATTTCCAAGAGATTACCAGATGTAATAGAACATGGCATATCTGAATCAACAAGCTCGGTCAATTTGTTTGATGCAACAAATGCCACATTGTTAGCACCAACATCCATGGCATGAGATTCCTCGAGGGGAAGCTGCCAATCAAGGATAAACAGACAGATCAATCAACAAGGGGACAAGAAAATAAAAARCCTCACTGGCTAACCCCATCCAAAAATTTATCTCTCTTTTCTGTATATAGGTATCCCAAATCAATTTTGTCAAAAGAATACTAATACAAAGAAAAAGAAAAAGAGGGACCTGCACCATAAACTTTGGAGATGGATAAGGTATACAAAAGAAAAATATAATCTTGCCTCATTTTCAAGTGACACTGGTGGTTTTACATCAACTGCTGTGGATACGTGCTCAAAACCACTAGGGCAAACGGCATTAGACAAAAATGATGAAATTTGTCCGAAGGGAGTATTGATGTCGGTTTTATCATAATGCAAACCCATCRTTGCTTGAAGTTCTTCWTCTCCCTCAGAAACCGGGCAAGTRGAAGGAAGGTTTCTCAGGTTAGCTATAACCACTTCCGCTAGTAGGTCAGCTGAAATACCAGATATAAGAATATCCAAAGATGCAGCAGCCTTTTCACCTTGAGCAACTAACGCACCGAAAAGCCCTATAAGTTGTTGCACAGGCCCCAGATCATCCTCTTTAGATACACTTGACTGTCCAATTGAATCAGACTTAATTTCAGAARCAGTATGCGAAGCATCTCGTTTATTGCTAAATTCCTCTGATTCAGTATGCATAGATTTGGCACGTTTTCCAGGTGTATCGTCATCTTCATTCTTGTCTCCAAGCTCYAGGTCACTTGATCTTTTTCTCCCTGCCTTGTTATGCACTGAATCATAGACTTCAAGTGACTGCTCCTCCTGTTAGATACCTCATAATAAGTAGTGACGTATAAATCTTCAAACTATATATATCCAAGTATTTCTTCTCATGTAACCCCAGGTCATTACTCAAGCTATAAGACTTAAGCAGCAACATATGTTGCTTCAAAAAGTTACTTAATCGATGAAGAAACATCACTATTTAGTTTTGTAGCATACTGAACAAGCATAAAAGGAAGAAGTGAGTACCTTAACAGCAACCAACTCAACTTTTTCCTCTTTCACATTGCCATTAATATTGCATGCTCCTTCAAGGGCTTTTTCTGCCAAGTCCCCAGCATTCATTTCCCTTAGAGCACTAACTAGGCGATCCCGCCACTGCAGAAAGCAAGATTATGATAAAAACACAAACTAGTCTTTAAAGGAAAATCAGCAATGAAAGTTTGCGAAGAATAACCAGTAGAAATCAAATCATTAAAAAAAAGAATAACCAGTAGAAATCAAATCATTAAAAAAACAAATTCAACAACACAGCAAGACATTATATATCCTTCTTGAATATCCATTATCTAAGGCAATATTAATTACTTGCTATAATATACTACATCAATCCATCCAAATCTTTTCCCCATTTCATAATGCAATAGCATACAAAACTTTGACATAACTTTTGCCCTGCAAGGCTAATGATGCAATACCAACTATTTCAAAAAGGTTAACTAATCTCAGTCTGAGATAAAAAGGTCATTTCAACAAGCAAAGTTTTCACCGATCAAGTGCAACTCCAGTAGTTCCATGTGTCATTAGTTTCAAAAGGAAAGAAAGCTCATAGACAGAAAATGTGACTCTCTATAAAACTCTAGAGCATGAATTTTGTAGAAAGATGCAAAACCAATCAACCCTGATGATCAAAATTAAGTAGTAATTATCCTATAGCTTATAAGATAATGCAAAAGGGGAAACTGTAAGAATTTATACGGGGTAGCACTTGGATGTGCACACCTCAAGCAAGAGAGAAATGCATTCTTTAAAGCATTTTGGACCCCATAAGCGTGCAAACCCTTGATAACAGAATTTGAAGGATCCAGACCAGAAGAACTGGAAGAATTCGTCCATAGAAGGATGGCCTTTTTATAGCAATAGCCGACAAACTGAAAATACCATAAAAAATATTAAGAACTTGTCTGTCCGGAGGCACCTTACTTTTGCTCAAAAGAAAACAGGAATAGAGAACTGTTAATGTATGACACTACTTCAAAGAGTAATGGATTTACAACAAGTCTTCAATATCACAATAGAGCTGATAACTTTTATATTGTCTAGAAAAGATCTATCAGCTAGTCATTTGCCTATTCTATCCAAGAATCAAAGACAGAATGATATCAATTAATTCAATTAGCTATATACTATTTATACTTGCAATTAGGGTTGATCAAAGCACTCAAGCATCCGGTTTGATCCCATTCACAGCAACAAATGGTGTAAAAGCAAATACTAAAATGAATTGCAGCTAGAAAAGCTTCCGATAATTACTCATTACTTCCCCGGCAAATAGAAAAGGATGTATAATTTTTGTATTTCCCACAACCAGATCCTAGCATCAACTCTTTGTTTAAAGCCAATGCATGTCCCAAAGTATGATGAAATGGTGTGTAAAATAGCCATTCAAACACTGTTGTCACTTCATTGAAATTAAATTTATATGCAAACCCCCAATCAATTTAACGAGAGAGAGAGAGAGAGAGAGAACATGCATAGAGAAGAGGAAAGAAATATATCTGGGAAAAAAATCTCACAAAGAGTTAAATATAATAAACAATATCATAAGATTTTACACCAAACTTGACACAGCCATCAACTGCCATCTGCCAGCAAAGCATATCCACAAGAAACAATGGAAGTGTGAATTATCACATACTACACTAAAGTGACTAAACATTATTGATCTTAACATATCACTTCATTTGTTAATACACTAGAGGTTAAAATACATCACTTACAACCCCTAAAAGCAGTACCAAACAATTTAGATACAATGAAGAGTGTGAGTTACCAATTAATTAGCACAACCATCATGGATGTGCTGAGAGATTTCACAATGGGGAGGCGGAGCTGATCAAGCAATGTTCCAGCTTTGGCTAGCTTCCACAGACAAATCTCCAAGCTCAGTATCGCATGTCCTCTACGGAGCCATGAGATATTGAATCCCACTTCCTTATCTGCAGATAATATCAGACCCCGAAGCAAATTATATATCAAAAAGAACATTGTCTACACTTAATAACTAATTTTGAGCAATTGTTCATAATATAAGTACCATCACCAACTAAATGAGGTGGTGCTCAGTGCTGCCATTTGGGTCTGGTGTGTAAATAAGAACTAAAGCAGCCACAAACTTCAGTGCTAATAATCGTTTTTCCATCACTTCCAGACTGCATTGAAGTATAGGCGTTCATCAGATACATTATGAATCTTAAATTTGCAACCTTCTTTTAAACAATTAACAAAAACAACATAACTTTTTATAAAGCGTTTTAAAAATAGGATATTTAATGACTTCAAGCCATGAAACTTGCCTCAAAAGCTATTGAATATATCTTCTCCTTCAACTCAGTACCAATTCCCAAGCTGATTCAAACAAATCATTCCAACTTATTTGCATGAAGGACCGGCTGGCAAGAAGAAGGTTAAAAAAGATTATGTTCTCACCACAACTATATTGATAAAAGAACATACCAATTGCCAAAGCAATGACCAAGAGGAACACATGTCATCTTCAGTTTGTTTGTTTTTTCCCATTTTGTAAACCTAAGCATATAATGCTTACAAAACATTGGGGTAAAAACCCATTCYAACATAAAAACTTTCAAAATCCTAAATCCAATGTGTGGAGTACTCAAAYCTAGATACTCTCTTCCCTCAAAAAAATAAATAAATAAATAAATAAAAAATCTAGATACTCTTTTTGTCCCGTGATATTGACGTACTTAGGTGACARTGTTTATCACATATTCCTTCAAGGCTTTAATCATGAATATTTTTATGATCAGTGATTGTAAATTACAAAACGTTGATATTGGAAGTGCATACATAGAAAACCATTTAATTTATAATACAATATTTGATTTCTACACCAATAAAAAGAACATGGTCAAAGACTCAAAGGTGATAAATGAATAAWGTAAAAGTCATATTGAAACATTTAATATGGGGCGGAGTGAGGAAATACTTAAAGAAAAAAAAGAAAGAAAAAAAACTTAGACAAATATTTCAACAATTTTGAATTTGCCATTGGATGTTTTAATGGATTCTTTACATTATCTTCATTAAACTATGGTTATGAATTATCTTTCAAAAATAAATTTAACCATCTTTTACCAATTCAAATTATTGAATTATGATAGATTTTGTTGTAATATTTGCACAACATACCAAATGCTGATTTTAGCGGTGTTGAACTGTTGTGGTGATGAATGGTAGTTGGCCGTTTCCAACGTTGGTGGTGATGGACAGTGGTAAGTAGTTTTCGAACGATGGTGATGATGGACAGTGGTTAGTTGTTTTGAATGTTGGTGGTTGGGTTGATGAGGATTTGATTGTGAATCAGGGATACTATGGGAATTTAGTATGATGAGGAATCATTGATAAGCCATTTAGTATAGATGAGTTTTTATTTAATTTTATTTATTRAGGGATAGTTTAGATGAATTCGGGATTARAATTTAATGATTATTAGAGATGCAATAATCATCCATTTGTCACGTGATTTGTTAGTTACACTAGTTTTTTATAATAAAAGTGGTGTGGTATCTGCTTGATTAGAGTCATTGCAAATCATACCGTCTTTCATGAGCACATGGAATTCAGAAAACTTAAAATACTTTCCCATTGATCTTGTTTTTAAGGAATTAGTGCCGTTCAATACAAAGTACGGAGCACTCAAGTTTCAGTACTCAAAACCTAGAAAAAAATTTAGGTTTATTTCTAAACACAAATTTGTAGGTAGTTAGACAAATATTTAATCACAGTTGTGGAATTTGTTAGGGGATGTTGTAAAACTGTATTTTGTTGAATCATAATGTGATTGATGGACTTGGAGATTCTATTGTTGTCTGTTGCCTTCTTGTTTTAAGTTATAACTAATTCATTGATTAATATGTTGATTTTTGATCACACATTGAATTTTGTGATTGTATATGATGTTTCCATTTGGATTTTAGGATAATTGTGAAATTGGATTGAGGCATTTGGAGTTTTTGCCGGAAATTATTCCAGCCATTGTTGACTGTTGTGGATGATGATACTCCAGCAGTGGCCCGGCAAGCGATCACATCTGGCACTAATATATTTTGCTGTACCTTAGAAAAATAGCGATTCAGGTAAGCTCTTGAAATTGAAAATTTTGGTAAGACTGCAAGACTTAAAGATTGTCTTATATATTGCTCACAGCTCAGAATAATGTCTTAGAATAGGATTTAAGCTTGCTTGCATTTCCAAGATAGGCGCCCTAATTCAAATTATACGCTTTCTTAAACTATCCAAAAAGATAATTACTAAGTCATTACCTTGAGTCGTCGGGCATGGGTGATGGAAAACCTTCCGTCACACCAACAACTCTCTTGAAGGACCCATTGGTGATCAACGTTTTGTAATTAACAATCATGATCAAAAAATATTCATGATTAAAGCCTTGAAGGAATATGTGATAAACATTGTCACCTAAGTACGTAATATCACGGGACAAAAAGAGTATCTAGATTATTTTATTTATATTTATTTTTTTGAGGGAAGAGAGTATCTAGATTTGAGTACTCCCACACATTGGATTTAGGATTTTGAAAGTTTTTATGTTAGAATGGGTTTTTACCCAATGTTTTGTAAGCATTATATGCTTAGGTTTACAAAATGGGAAAAAAAAACAAACTGAAGATGACATGTGTTCCTCTTGGTCATTGCTTTGGCAATTGGTAGTTTTCTTTTATCAATATAGTTTGTGGTGAGAACATAATCTTTTTTAACCTTCTTCTTGCCAGGGTCTTCATGCAAATAAGTTGGATATTTGTTTGAATCAGCTTGGGAATGGATACTGAAGTTGAAGGAGAAGATATATTCAATAGCTTTTGAGGCAAGTTTCATGGCTTGAAGTCATTAAATATCCTATTTTTAAACGTTTTAAAAAGTTATGTTGTTTTTGTTAATGTTAAAAGAAGGTTGCAATTTAAGATTCATAATGTATCTGATGAACGCCTATACTTCAATGCAGTCTGGAAGTGATGGAAAACGATTATTAGCACATGAAGTTTGTGGCTGCTTTAGTTCTTATTTACACACCAGACCCAAATGGCAGCACTGGAGCACCATCATTTAGTTGGTGATGGTAATTATATTGAACAATTGCTCAAATTAGTTATTAATGTGTAGACAATGTTCTTTTTGATATATATTTTGCTGGGGGTCTGATATTATCTGCAGATAAGGAAGTGGGATTCAATATCTATGGCTCCGAGGACATGCGATACTGAACTTGGAGATTTGTCTGTGAAGCTAGCCAAAGCTTGGGAACATTGCTTGATCAGCTCCGCCTCCCCATTGTGAAATCTCTCAGCACATCCATGATGGTTGTGCTAATTAATTGTACTCACACTCTTCATTAGGTATCTAATTTGTTTGGTAACTGCTTTTAGGGGTTGTTAGTGAGTATTTATAACCTCTAGTGTATTAACAAATGAAGTGATATGTTAAGATCAAAATGTTTAGTCACTTTAGTGTAGTATGTGATAATTCACACTTCCATTGTTTTCTTGTGGATATTGCTTTGCTGGCAGATGGCAGTTGATGGCTGTTGTCAAGTTTGGTGTAAAATCTTATGATATTGTCTTATTATATTTAACTCTTTTGTGAGATTTTTTCCCAGATATATTTCTTTCCCTTCTCTATGCATGTTCTCTCTCTCTCTCTCTCTCTCGTTAATTGATTGGGGGTTTGCATATAATATTAATTTCAATGAAGTGAAACAGTGTTTTGAATGGCTATTTTACACACATTTCATCATATCTTGGGACATGCATTGGCTTTAAACAAAGAGTTGATGCTAGGATCTGGTTGGTGAGAATACAAAAATTATACATCCTTTTCTATTTGCCGGGGAAGTAATGAGTAATTATCGGAAGCTTTTCTAGCTGCAATTCATTTTAGTATTTGTTTTTACCATTTGTTGCTGTGAATGGGATCAAACCGGATGCTTGAGTGCTTTGATCAACCCTAATTGCAAGTATAATAGTATATAGCTAATTGAATTAATTGATATCATTCTGTCCTTTGATTCTTGGATAAGATAGGCAAAATGACTAGCTGATAGATCTTTTCTAGACAATATAAAAGTTATCAGATCCTATTGTGATTATTGAAGACTTGTTGTAAATCCATGATCTTTGAAGTAGTGTCATACATTAACAGTTCTCTATTCCTGTTTTCTTTTGAGCAAAAGTAAGGTGCCTCCGGACAGACAAGTTCTTAATATTTTTTATGGTATTTTCCAGTTTTGTCGGCTATTGCTAAAAAAGGCCATCCTTCTATGGACGAATTCTTCCAGTTCTTCTGGGTCTGGATCCTTCAAATTCTGTTATCAGGGTTTGCACGCTTATGGGGTCCAAAATGCTTTAAAGAATGCATTTCTCTCTTTGCTTGAAGTGTGCACATCCAAGTGCTACCACCGGTATAAATTCTTACAGTTTCCTTTTGCATTATCTTTATAGCTATAGGATAATTTACTACTTAATTTGATCATCAGGGTTGATTGGTTTTGCATCTTTCTACAAATATTGTCTGTAGTTTTAGGAGAGGTCACATTTTCTGTCTATGAGCTTTCTTTCCTTTTGAAACTATGACACCTGGAACTACTGGAGTTGCAACTTGATCGGTGAAAACTTTGCTTGTTGAAATGACCTTTTTATCTCCAGACTGAGATTAGTTAACCTTTTTGAAATAGTTGGTATTGCATCATTAGCCTTGCAGGGCAAAAGTTATGTCAAAGTTCTGTATGCTATTGCATTATGAAAATGGGGAAAAGATTTGGATGGATTGATGTAGTAATTATACAAGTAATTATATTGCCTTAGATAATGGATATTCAAGAAGGATAATAATGTCTTGCTGTGTTTGTGAATTTGTTTTTTAATGATTTGATTTCTACTGGTTATTCTCGCAAACTTTCATTGCTGATATTCCTTTAAAGACTAGTTTGTGTTTTTATCATAATCTTGCTTTCTGCATGTGGCGGGATCGCCTTAGTTAGTGCTCTAAGGAAATGAATGCTGGGGACTTGGCAGAAAAAGCCCTTGAAGGAGCATGCAATATTAATGGCAATGTGAAAGAGGAAAAGTTGAGTTGGTTGCTGTTAGGCTTCACTTCTTCCTTTATGCTTGTTCAGTATGCTACAAAACTAAATAGTGATGTTTCTTCATCGATTAAGTAAACTTTTTTGAAGCACATATGTTGCTGCTTAAGTCTTATAGCTTGAGTAATGACCTGGGGTTACATGAGAAAAATACTTGGATATATATAGTTTGAAGATTTATACGTCACTACTTATTATGAGGTATCTAACAGGAGGAGCAGTCACTTGAAGTCTATGATTCAGTGCATAACAAGGCAGGGAGAAAAAGATCAAGTGGACCTAGAGCTTGGAGACAAGAATGAAGATGACGATACACCTGGGAAAACGTGCCAAATCTATGCATACTGAATCAGAGGAATTTAGCAATAAACGAGATGCTCGCATACTGCTTCTGAAATTAAGTCTGATTCAATTGGACAGTCAAGTGTATCTAAAGAGGATGATCTGGGGCCTGTTGCAACAACTTATAGGGCTTTTCGGTGCGTTAGTTGCTCAAGGTGAAAGGCTGCTGCATCTTGGATATTCTTATATCTGGTATTTTCAGCGACCTACTACGGAAGTGGTTTAGCTAACCTGAGAAACTTCCTTCCTACTTGCCGGTTTCTGAGGGAGAAGAAGAACTTCAAGCAACGATGGGTTTGCATTATGAAAAACCGACATCAATATCTTCGGACAAATTTCATCATTTTGTCTAATGCCGTTTGCCCTAGTGGTTTTGAGCACGTATCCACAGCAGTTGATGTACACACCAAGTTGTCACTTGAAAAATGAGGCAAGATTATATTTTTCTTTTGTATACCTATCCACCAAAGTTTATGGTGCAGGTCCTCTTTTCTTTGTATTAGTATGTCTTTTGACAAAATTGATTTGGGATACTATATACAGAAACGAGAGATAAATTTTTGATGGGGTTAGCCAGTGAGGTTTTTTTATTTTTCTTGTCCCTTGTTGATTGATTCTGTCTGTTTTATCCTTGATTGGCAGCTTCCCCTCGAGGAATCTCATGCATGGATGTTGGTGCTAAACAATGTGGCATTTGTGTCAAACAAATTGACCGAGCTTTGTTTGATTCAGATATGCCATGTTCTATTACATCTGGTAATCTCTGGAAATACCCAAGCCGTCTGCTGTTGCCTCTGAGTTTCAAAGTGGACCTACAGATCTGTCATCCCAGCTTGGACAATGATGATAAGGACTGCTCCACACTGCCACGCTCTTTGTCACTTGCCTCCACAGATCTGGATGATGGCAGCGCAAGATAACTGTCAGTGTTGGAAAAGCTTCAAGTCAGAAACAGTTCCATCTGTGTCGACTGAGAGATTCTGAGGAACATAGCTCGATAGCTACTGCAGCTGATGGGAACATGGGGATGGGCCCATCAGACAATTCCTTAGGGACAGTTCACAGTTTGTCTTGCCTAAGATGACAGCCCCTGTATTAGACCTTTCTGGGAAGACAAGGATTCACTTCAAAAGCTGGTTTTTTTGCGCATTGTGGAAGCATACAAACATGTTCTGTTTTCTGGAGGTTCACAACTTCGGTTCTCTTTACTTTCCTACTTGGAGTTCAGGTAATAGTTTTATTGTTCAATTGTTGATATACTTTACTCTTGTGACCAAGTTGATTTTGTAGTTCTGGACTCCTGGTGGGTTCTATTCTCTATAATAAGCTTTTAGTATATTTTTAAAGTGGAAATTTCTTTTGTGGATCAAATATAGGACATCACTTAAAACTGTAGTTCATTGCATAATGGCCATGGGCGTATCGTTAGGGTTCGGAAGTTGTTATATACCTAGATTTCAGCAGCAAATGATTGGTAAAAGTGTGTCTCCAATCGAAAGCATGCAAAAACATCTCAATATATGAGGAAAGGTGGATAATGATATTTTGCAAACCTCAGTACCATCCCACTACTTATGGGAAGTTGCATTCCCAAAATTAGTAACTACATATAATGACGAATTCTCAATTTTTTCTGAATGAATCCTACAAGGCACAATCGTACATTAATATCAGAAGTATCCACCTTCTTTTTCCTCCTCTTGAATTGGGATCTAGCACACACACACACACACAACTATCTGATTTCCCACTTTGCCCTTTTCTAGTACGAGCATACGAGTGATATGTATAGTTGCCTATCATGGTGTGTAACAGATGTTCTAACTTCTAAACCACTTGTGATAGAGATCCAATGATTACAAGCACATCCACTAGTAAGAAGATAATAGCATACATACTACATACACAATGATGGACTATGTTGGATTTTATATCTAATTATATTAGTCTTTCCTCTTCTAATAACTCTTACTAAAGCAAACCCATCCTCCACACTTTTCTCATCCCAAATAAACTTATTATTATGACACGAAAAAAATGTGTAAAACAAAGCATTTAAGAAAGTCTAATAATGTATCTTCTTGAGTAAAAGTTGTTATATATTGTTTAAACTCAATATATAACAAATAATACAAAATGGACAAAATTAAAACCTTATTCTATTAAATTAATTACCAATTAAGATAAATATCAATTTTTATTATAGTAGAACAATTTGATATTTTATTTAAAACCTCCAAGCATATGCAATGGCTCGGGGATTCCCTATTGTCAAAATTAACCCTTTCCAAGCTCATGTGAATCAGAAGAGGATTTGTTGCTTTGCTGATAAACATGTAACCCTTTGCTGTTTGGTGTTACGATGCTTACTATAATGTAAAATGAAAAGTTAGTTCCATATACCCCACTGCTTTTCTTCGGTTGTAGCAAAGATGCTAGCGGAGCGTGTCTGTAATCAAAGACTGCTAGATATAGACACTTATGTTCGTATTTCTTATGATAATGGCGACTTTTTATTGTTCAATTATTTTTATTGATGGCATGTGTTCTGACTTAGTTCATATTCTTACCTTTCGCAGCTTTCCAATTGGACCTCGATCCAACTTGGAAAGTCCTACCACAGCAAGCATATTGTCAGCATTAACACCTAAATCCAATGAGGTTGGATTGATAACTATTCTAGTTTGGCATTTGGCATTCGTTTATTAAGTTGTGTTGGTTTTTTTCATAGAATGTTTTCCTTTCATATGCCCCTCACCCACCACCCACCCACTTTTTCCATCTCTAGGTGTTTTACAGAGGACTTGAATTACTACTAAATTGATTTTTAAAAAAGCATGCCCTATCTCCAAAGGCAATTTTCCGTTGTTATTTGAGATTTGTAATGAGGAAATTTTGCGGAAACAACCCTTTATAAGTCACTTTTTGTGAGATAACAACCTTACTATTTTTACACTTCTGTTTTCTTGTGCAGAAACAAACCTATAAACCTTCTAAGCTTGATATTCTACTTTGACGCATTATATTTCTGGTTCGAATTATTTAAAAAGAGTGGTTAGGCCAGTGTTTAAAATGCTCGTCGACCTTCATCCACAAAACAATTAATGGTAGTTTGAGGTTGCTTTCCTACAAAAAGTGACTTATAAAAAAGTTGTTTGTGACAAAATTTCTTTGTAAATATGCTATTGTTACACGTGGGACTTAATGAGAGGTTCCAAGTATGTTAGGTCCACAACAGTATGCTTTTAAACGCATATAGATTTATGCAACATAATCTTGTAGATGACCATAATCTGAGCAGTTGGAGATTAATAAATATGTCCTGTAATTAAAGAGTCCTAATCAGGTAACGTGTAAAAATTGGCTATCATATTGTCTAATTTTTAATCCCTAGGATTATCCATCTGTTGAGACTTATGTCCACACATGCTACTTCTTTATAGCTGAGAAGTACGGGTCAAATCATTCTATTTTCTCATTTTGTTATAGCTAGAAAGCATTGTTAGAACGCACCTCTGGTAGCAATCCTAAGTAGCTAGAATGCTTAGAGTCATGCTATTCAAATATAGGCCAGATTAGACTATTTTAACGCTTGGCAGGGGCCTCTATAAGATGCTTTTGGGCCTCGAAGTGAATTTATTTTGACTTATGTTGGGGATATGGGTCGCATTGTGTAAGTGTGTCTCTCGAATGGTAATGTTCCAATATATTGCAAAAACATTACTTTTGTCCATCCACTGATATAGGTACAGGAAGTGTACACAAATCAAAATTGCGCTTTTGGCGCCCTTGC
>SNQN01001118.1:78829-105272 GCA_008642245.1 Bassia scoparia
ATTACAAGTAGATGGGCGTGCATAGCATTCATGCTCTCCTTTGTATTGGTTATATGTGCCGATGTCATGCTGAGCTTGTTATAAGGCAGGCTTTTTATCATGGACATAACCATATTTTGTAGGCTCAAGAAACATCTTTTTCGCCCGGAATGCCTAAAACCATCTTTTTTTTAGTACTTCTATTTGGCTCACTGTCCGTGATTATTAAAATTGATACCCTAAACTTCCACGTAAAATGAAAACCTATTTCATTACAAATCTATACAAAATACCTGATATCAGATTTTACATATCCGAGATTATTTTATTAAGGCTCCCTTTGGTTGGGTAAAATATTTTCTATGAAAAGTATTTTTCTCTTTTCTCAATTTACATTGTTTGGTAAACAAAGAGAGTAAAACTATTTTCAGGGAGTAAAATTTCTTTACATGGATCGAAACTATTTTCCTTTCAAAATGAAAGAAAAATTATTTTTCTTCCTTCTTTTGTACATCCTCCCTCACTACATCTACCTGACATTGGAATCCTTTTATTTTCGCCTATTTCAATCACTTTTTTCACATTACAACCAAACAATAAAAAATTGTTTTCTATTGTAAATTTTTTAATAAAATCATTTTACATTGAAAATGTTTACACCCTACCAAACAAAGCCTAAGTGGTAAGCGTAAGTGGTTGCAAAGCTAATGAGTGAGATAAACATTTGAAGAACGAAGTTCTTCCGTATCAAAATAAACAACAAAATTTTGATATAATGGTAATTATTTGAGAGAATTTAATATCAGAATAGAAATGAACAAAACCGTTCAAATTTAAAGTGAAAAAATTAAACACAAATGATTTTTGACCATATATTAGAAATAACCCACTTAACCAAGAATTGTTAAATTAAACAATTTTGTTGGTGTTAAAATTTGGTTTTATAAACGAGTTGAGTCTTATTGTAAGTAGCAGTTTACTACTACCTTAGTCTTTAGTCATTGCTTATCTCAAAACAAAATAATGATATACTCACAAACGTAACGTACAAGTTGAACGAAATAAATACGAACGGAATAATTTTCTTATGTGGACTACTAAATTGTCAGTCATTTAACCGGTATTATTTTATTAATCAAATTATATTATTTACATATAAAACTATTTAACGACAAACAAATATTACATAAAGTTGTTATTTTTAATACAAATTATTTTTTAATTTCAGCTAGGTTATAAATAAAATCGAATTGATTTAAATCTTCGATCATCATTTAAATTCAATGCTATAAGCAATATATATCAATACAAATTTGAAGGTTTTTTTTGTTACAAATTTAATGCTCCTTTTTTATTACTTGTTTTAAGGTATAATAAAATTAAAAAAATATGTATTTTATCTAGATCTGATCCATGGGTCGGCCGAATTCGGTCCGAGCTGACTGTTTTAGGTCCATTAATTCAAATCGAGTTTTATTTCAGCCATTAACATTCTGCCAAGACCAGCCTGAACAGCTTTCGGACCTCACAGAAAATTTGCTAAGATTGGATAATTCACCCTCATCTAAAATGTATAAACTATATCATTCATATACACACTAATACAATAAAGAAAACATATACACTTATATTAAATGTATAATTAACTAACTACTATACAGTAACTAAACTATATACTACACTAATCACTCCTATAGTAAGCTAAACGATTTGATATATTCTATACAATTAATTAGCTATTTGTATTGATTTACATTATTTTATTTATTTATTTTTAATTGAGAAACGTGTGAGTCGGGTCGGGCTCACAGGCCTAGACAAGTATCTAAAGATCACTTCAATTACCCGCTCAATATTCGGGTCGCAAGTTTTTGATCGTTCTAATTTAGTGAATAACTACAACATTTGTTACGATGATTCTAATTCTTTCTCCCACTTTTTCCAATTTATATTCATTTTTTCGGCTCGTCTTAATTTTTCGTCAACTGATTTTGCTAACTAACTTATTTTTACTAACTGAACTTATATTTACAAAACCTTAACTCGAACTGAACTGAATGAACAGTTTTTAATGTTATTCTCGAATTGTATTTTTTGAAGAGAAAATGTATTCAACTCGAATAAAAACCTATAAATTATTATTTAACTACAAAAACTTAATTTTTTAATTAAATAAAATAATATCAATTATCTCGCACACCACACTATGTAATCGTAATTTTTCGCCCATTGAATTTGGTTGTTTTTTTTTTTTCAATTAGGCTAATTCTTTCCAAGCCGAAGAACTTTGTAGTTAAGACTATCCTTACGTACTACGTACATGTATATGATATCATTAAATACATACAAACTCAGTAATTATTACGTATAAAATAAGTTTAAAATTATCAAGCTTTCTCAAGCATCGTACCAAGTATGCCATTCCGATATCGGCCAGCTTGTCGAGCATCTCCGCGCAACGCTATTAGGTCTATAAATACCACTTAAATATCAAAATCACAGTTTTCCGATACACAATCTCAAATCAATCAATTAACAATACCCCTATATCCTATTATATATATGGATGATTAATATGTTATATTTGTTATTGTTGTATGAGATATATAAATATTAAATTTTCTTTGTCCGGATCACAAGTGTGTGTGTGAATAAAGAAAGAGTACTCAAGAAGTCCATACTTTACAAAATAATCATAAATAAATTTTTTCAATGAATAGATAATATACTAAAATAATTTTACAGGAAAAGATAACAAAAAACATATAGTTATATATTCAGCGATGTTTATTTTTTACATAATCTCGTATTATAATAAGAACGATATAATTATTATAATATGTTTTAACCTAATAATGTAAATTTTAGATAAATAAGTTATTATTTCGTATTGTGTGTTTTTAAAATTTTATTTATTTTATCACATTAATTAAAAGTTTTTTCTAAATGAGTACTAACATATGATTGAGAAAAAAAAAAAATAGAGAAGGTGTGCAATTTAGATTAAATATGGGAAATGGACAAGCATCAAGAAATGTGAAAATAAAAAAATCTGTGTCAAATAAAATGCGCACATTAATCTATTATATAAGGAAGGAAGGTGAAAGAAAGTGTCCCCCTTCTCAAAAATACGTAATTACCCCTTAAATGAACGTTAATAAGGTACATGCAAAATATTTCACTAAAAACAAAATAAAAATTATATGCAAAATTATGCAATTAATACTAAATTGAAAAAATAATACCTTACCTTTCTAATATGAAAAGGTGATATCCACCTAAAAATTTCAAAACACCACTTACAATACTATAGTCTTAATCTTTTTTAAAATAAATGAGCTAATTAATTAACAGAGAGAAAATAGAAAAGATTTGATGTCAATATTTAGAAAAAAGACTTGAAAAAATGCTATAGAAGATAATTTCGCTAACTTAAAATTTCATTTCTAGCATTTTGTGAAATTACATAACAAAGCATGTATCCGCTGCAAAACAATAAAAGTAAGTTCCTAATAATTTATTTTTTGTAAATAAATGACGCTAATTATAGCAAAGAAAATAGAAAGATTACATCAAATATCATAAAATTTGTAAAAAAAATGCTAAAATAATTTCCTAACTTGAAATTTTTATTTAAATCATTTGTTGAATTTACATAACAAAGCACCATCGCAGTGCAAACACAATCTAGTTACAGAAATAATAGAACAGTACACCCAGTGAGAATGGAAAGTGTTTGAATTGGTAACTCCAACTCTATCTTTAAACCTGTGTCAAAGACTTAGAGTTCAAATCCCATATTTTCTTGTAAATATCCACGATCTCTGTATAACTCATTCCACACAAAAAAAAAGAAGAAATATGTACACTTTTATTCTCACATCATTATCTATTACATAAGCTAAGTGAAGAGAGGTCAATAGTACTATTTCAAAATTACTTTAACTACCGCGTGTGTTAAGTCCATAGAGCACAATATATTACTGTCTACTCGTACATTATTTATACATCACATAAGAACTCTAAAATATACCATATATACAACCACAGATAAAATCATTTACAAATTTACCTACAGCTTACAACCTCTCTGCAAAACCGTACAACTAACATATAAATGCAAAATTAATCAATGTACAGTGTACACACTTCAATATACATAAACTATTTTCGACAAAAACTTAAGTATCTGGAAGTTGAAACATAGAACTAAAATTTATACAAAAAATTATTATCTGATATATAGATCGATGAATGCTATGTTGTCTCCCCATGAAAAACAATATTGTTCTTTAGATATTAAAATCGAAATTCAACAAAATAAATATCAAATTCTGCTGATCAATTCTAAATTTATTTACCATTTAAAACAAGCTACAACTTTGAGTAGTTTTTTCTTAAAAAAAAAAAAAATTGATTGAGTAGTTAGCTCACGGTTAACCGACTTCCAGATCTCCTTAGATCTCACTGGAGTGGGTAGCAAATCGATTCTGTAAATTTACTAAATTTAAGGTAATGATGCTTATAAGCTGATTAGAATAGTCGCGATCCGCCATCGAGCTCAAGCGGTGCCTACCATGTTGGAGACAGGTGTATGGAGGCTCCGATTTCCAGACCGAAGGTTGGTCCGACTTCATATGAGGCCTGCTTGTGATTATTTATTTCACAGATATAATTTGGCTCGGCAAAAATCTGTCTGTTATTCATTTGGCTTTTCATGTGGCTGCTAGCATGAATCTCCTCCATTTCAAAGGACTATACGTTGGCGATAGTACTCCGCTCTGCAGAGTCGAATTAATAAGAAAATTTCGTTCCGTGTAATGGAAAAGATCGTGGTGTTGGGAGTTTGCTCGTGATATGTGGTGGGTGTGATGTTTATTGGTGGGGTGCATCCCTGTAGGAGGTGGGTGTTGGGGAGGCTGATCTCGCTGAGCTGCTGCTGCCCGTTGCGCGGTATCCGAGGCTCGAGAGATGCATGGTTGAAGAAGAATGTGATCTTTAAGTGATGCTCAAAGTTATTATTGTCCAATGCGGGCGAGATTATCTGTAGCAGTGGTGTTCAAATGCTTTGTGATATAAAGTCTTTAATTAGATTGATTTTGAGTCTATTTTTTGCTAGTTTGTTGTCGCATATTGTAGATGACGAGTTGCTCATCGTCTCTGTTCACGTGCGATAGCTTCCTTTAGTTCAAGATGTTCAATGGTAAATTTACGATAATTTCGATTGAAAAAACTAAAAAAAAATTGTAAGCGTTTTTTATAACTATTTATTATTAAAAAATTATTTTTTTCTCGTATTTTTTTTTAAAAAAAGTGAGAGGATCTGACGACAGAAAAATCTCTATTATATAAGAAAGGGGAGAAGATGTGTCCCCCCTCTCAAAATACTTAATTACCTAATGAAGGGTAATAAGTACATACATAAATTTTTCACTAAAAAAAAAAAATTAAAATTATTATGCATAAATATGTCAATTAATTCTCTATATATAAAGGGAAGGGGAGGAAATGGTGTCCCCCCTCTTAAATGACCTTTATAACCTTAATGAATTTAAAATTTTTTAATTGAAGTACCTAAACTACCCTTTACTTATATGAGATTTAAAATCGAAATTTACATTATATGTTACTTAATTAGACAAAAGCTAATCAATACATTATCCAATTGAATTGAAAAACATATGGTTATAATATTGAATTTCATGTTACATTATTTACCAAACTAATTACAATTAATAAATTTATTGCTAATTACGTTATAAACAAATATCTTTAATTATAATATTCTATATAATCATTTTTAATGAAATATCGCAATTTTATACGTTCTAAAAGCACGCATCCGTGCCACATAAAAACTCAATACTAATACCAAATACCTTGACTCTTTTTACTATAGAAAACAAAGGTGAACCACCTAAAATTTCAAAACACCACGGGTTACATTAAAAGTAATTACTAATAGTTTAATTTTTAAAAATAAAATAGCTAATTAATTAACAAAAAACAATAATAGAAAATAAATCAAATAAAAAAACTGAAAAAAATGCTAAATTAATTTCCTAACTTGAAATTTTCATTTAAGCATTTTTAAAATTTACATACAAAGCATGTATCGCTGCAAAAACAAATAAAAGAAGTTCCTAATAATTAATTTTTTTTAAATAAATGAAGCTCATTAATTAGCAAAGAAAATAGAAAGATTCATCAAATATCAAAAATTTGAAAAAAAAAATGCCTAAAATAATTTCCTAACGTGGAAATTTCATTTAAAGCATTTTTGAAATTACATAACAAAGCACGCATCCGCTGCAAAACAATCTAGTACGAAAAACACCGCTACACACTAACACCGTAACATGTTAGAAAATAAGAAAGATTGTTACCCTACCTTACTTTCCTAACCCCATATTCTCCCGCTCCTCCCATAAATCCTCGTCCAGCGCCTAACCCACATATCCGCGACCCCCCCAATACCGCTCAACCCAAGATTCCTGCGTTAAATCACACCGGCGACTATGACGTTAAAACATATCACCCTGTCACACAATAAATCTTCATCTAAACTAGAGATCTTTCCCTTACACCTTAGCTATCGTTTCTATACTGTGCTCTGTAAGCTTCACTCTCCTAACCAGACAAACCCCCGATAGATTACACACAACCATCTACGCAGCAGCGCCGCAATCATACCGTGACTGGCTTATGTCTGCCTTAACTCAATTAACACCCAGTTTGCCAAGCATACCTTCCCGAAACACATCCACTAATTTGTCACGTAACGTATACTGCACGATTCTACGTGACTTGCTCACCACGTTGACGTAAGCTGGTCACCTCCAACGCTCCTCGTCCCTACATACTCTTTGATCGGACTATCCGCTGAGCAATCTGCACCGTTGAACTACCATGACAAATCGTCTATTCTCTCCGCTTCAAGCCTCTGATTATCTTCTATCAACTCTATTATTCAATTGTCACGTGCTGTTGCGCTCAGGATTCGTCGCTTTCTTTCGACGAATTTCTTCCTTCTTTGCTGAAGCTCCTTTCCGATTGCTTGAGTCCTGTTCGTAAATGCGATCACCGAGTACTCGTTTTTCTCTGGTTTTTCTCAGCTTTACTTGTGCTTGCAATTATGTTTGTTTTTTTTTTTTAAATGTTTGATTTCGATTTGTGATCGCGCAATTCAGGTTTAGGTTAATTTGTTACACTATATTGTGTTCTTCCGAATTTAATTTTTGATGTTTGTCTTTTGATTAGTTTTAGATGACTGTTGATTGCATACTTCTTAATTTTGCTTTCGTACACTGTTTTCGTTGTTACTTGCCTTGTGTTCTTCTAACTTTTATTTCCTTTTGATATTTTCGGTGTGTTAATACAAGGTGTGGGGGACGACTGTTGATTGCGTAGTTCAGGTTCTTATAATTAGCTACTCTAACAGTAGTTGCTTTTGCACATGTTAATTGTGCGGTGGACTCGACCTCGTTTTCGATTCAGTGTTTCAATTAAGCGCGCCGTAATTCAAATTTTAGGCTATATTCTGGTTACCAATTTGTTTCACATGTACTTAATTACGTCTTCCCGGTGGTATGAAATGTTCGTGTTTTTGATAGTTTGTGTCCTTCTATCATATTACCTATGTGTGTTATTCTTCTAATTAGTTACTGTTGATTGCTACTTCAGAATTTTGTTTTCATATATTTCATCTGTTACTTGCATCATGTTCTTCTAAATTTTGATTTTCAACCTTTTGAATTAGTTTTTTGTTTTGTTAATACAAAGTTGTATAGACGACTGCTAGGTAGCACTGCTTAGTCTCTAACAATAGTTGGTGGATGGAAAATGTTTATTAGTGCCGTTCAAACAATACGGAGCACTCAAGTTTCAGTACTCAAAAAACCTAGAAAAAATTTAGGTTTATTTCTAAACACCAAATTTGTTAGGTGTTACAAAATTTAATCACAGTTGTGAATTTGTTAGGGATGTTGTATAAAACTGTATTTTGTTAGATCATAAGATTGATGACTTGAGATTCTATTGTGTCTGTTGCCTTTCTTGTTTTAAGTTATAACTAATTCATTGATTAATATGATTATTTTGATCACACATTGAATTTTGTATTTATATGTATGTTTCATTTGGATTTTTAGGATAATTGGTGAAATTGGATTGAGCCATTTGGAGTTTTTGCCGGGAAATTATTCCAGCCATTGTTGACTGTTGTGGATGATGATACTCCAGCAGTGGCCCGGCAAGCGATCACATCTGGCACTAATATATTTTGCTTGTACCTTAGAGAAAATAGCGATTCAGGTAAGCTCTGAAATTTAAAATTTTGGTAAGACTGCAAGACTTTAAGATTGTCTTATACTATTCTCACAGCTCAAATAATGTCTTAGAATAGGATTAAGCTTTCTGCATTCCAAGATAGGCGCCCTAATTCAAATTATACGCTTTTCTAAACTATCCAAAAAGATAATTACTAAGTCATTACCTTGAGTCGTCGGGCAGGTGATGGAAAAACCCTTCCGTCAACACCAACCAACTCTCTTGAAGGACCCATTGGTGCATGGTAGCAAGGATTTTCTTTGAACTAACATTATCAATTAGCTACATATATCATCAATCAAAGTCTTAGTCCCATAGTGGGGCACAAATACATGAATCAAAAAGTACTCTTTTATTTGTCATCCACATCAGATAAAATAACTCCACATATTAGCAAACTAGTTTCTAATGCCTTAAATGAGGAAACCCTTTTAAGTGATGAAGTTACTCCTGACCCTCTCTAAGCCGAGGCGCGAATGTAGAGCAATTTAGACTTGATGCTTAATGGAACCTTTTGCATCTATGCAGTAAAATTTTTTCCTTGGATAATTGTCTTTTAAGTTTAGTCTGGTTCGGCTTGCCGATCTAAAAGGGCTTGTTTGCGTGAAACTTTTCGTTCAACTTATTTCACTTTTGACAAACTTGGAACAATGATAATATTCTACTTATAAATATTAGTATCATGTAATAAAATTGCATATGTATGTCAAAGTAAACTAACTGGGTAGGACAGACAATCTTGTTGGATTTGAAAGAAAATAAATATTTGATATTATGTCAGACTAAACTGGTACTTGCATGCTAGATAAAGTATTGCATGAATTAAATTTTCAAGTCTATTCAAGACTTCCTTATATTTGTAGGAGTCTATGTGAAAAGGAAATAAACAATTTCCATCCACAACTATTGTTAGAGACTAAGAGTAGCTACTAGCAGTCGTCTATACAACTTTGTATTAGCAGTCGTCTATACAACTTTGTATTAACAAAACAAAAACTAATTCAAAAGGTTGAAAATCAAAATTTAGAAGAACATGATGCAAGTAACAGATGAAATATATGAAAACAAAATTCTGAAGTATGCAATCAACAGTAACTAATACAAATAACAAATAAAATTGATAACAAAAACTAATCAAAAACACGAACATCAAAAATTAAACCAGGAAGAACAAAATACATGTAACAAATTAMGCCTAAATCTGAATTACGCGCTTACAAATTGAAATCGACATCGAAAACGAAAAACAAACTAAGTTGACGAATATCAACACAGTGCAAGCAACTACTGTTAGAGTAGCTATTATAAGAACCTGAACTACGCAATCAACAGTCGTCCGCACAACCTTGTATTAACACACCAAAAACGAATTCAAAAGGAATATCAAAATTTAGAAGAAACACAATGCAAGTAACAACTGAAACACAGTGTACGAAAACAAAATTCWGAAGTATGCAATCAACAGTCATCTAAAACTAATCAAAAAGACAAACATCAAAAATTAAATTCGGAAGAACACAATACGTGTAACAAATTAAACCTAAACCTGAATTGCGCGATCACAAATCGAAATCAAACATTTTAAAAAAACAAACAACAAATTGCAAGCAACAAGCTAAAGCACTGAGAAAAACACGTACTCGGTGATGCATTTACGAACAGGACTCAAGCAATCGGAAAGGAGCTTCAGCAAAGAAGGAAGAAATTCGTCGAAAGAAAGCGACGAATCCTGAGCAACGCACGACAATTGAAGCTTGAGTTGATGAAGATAATCGAGCTTCGAAGGAGCATCAGCAGCAAAGGTGATTGAGTCGATGAGGCTTTCGATTCGTTGTTCGCAATCAGCCGCCATTAATCCCACCATTGTTGATTAGAATGAATACTCCTCTTTAATTTCTTGAATTTTGCAGTGGATTATTCATAGCACTGGGATTTTGCAGAGGAGAGGATTTATTGGGGATGAGCGGGAGAATATGGGGTTACGGAAAGTAAATAGGTAACAATTTTCTTATTTTCCTAACATGTTACGGACTTACGGTGTTAGTGTGTTACCCCGGTTTCTTTCGTATTCTTGCTGTTGTCAAGATCCTTTCCATTTTTTTAAAAAAAAATACGAGAAAAATAAAGATTTTTTTAATAATAAATAGTTAAAAAAACGCTTACAATTAATCGAAATTAAGTCGTAATTTACCACATTCGAAAATCTTCGACACTAAAGGAAGCTATCGCACGTTGAACGAGACGATGAGCAACCTCATTACAATTGCGACAACAAAACTCAAAAGAATAAGACTCAAAATAATCTAATAAAGACTTTATATCATCCACAAGCATTTGAACCAACCCGCTACGAGGAATCTCGCCCCGAATTGGACGAATAATAACTTGAGCATCACCTTCAAAGATCACATTCTTCCAACCCATGCATCTTTCGAGCCTCGATGACCGCGCAACGGGCAGCAGCAGCCTCAGCGAGATCAGCCTCCCCAACACCTCCCTACAGGATGCACCCCAACCATACWCACATCACCCCACACTATCACGAGCCACAATCCCCAAACCCACACGATCTTTCCTTACCACGGCATCGAAATTTATTTTAATTCGATCCCTGCAAGGAGCGGACGTCTATCGCCTACGTATAGTCCCTTTGAACATGGAGCGAGTCTTCAGGCTCGCCACATCGAAAGCAATGAATAACAGACATGATTTTTCGCCGAGCCAAATTAGTACTTGTTGATAAAATATCACAGCAGGCCCTTCATATGAAGTCGGAAACCTTCGGTGGAATCCGGAGCCTCCAAATACACCCCCAAACATGGGTAGGACCGCTTGAGCTCGATGGCGGATCGCGACTATTCATAATCAGCTTATAAGCATCATTCACCTTAAATTTAGCTAATTTACCATCTTTGCTACCCACCCAAACTAAAGAGTCTGAAGGTAAACGTGAGCTAATACTCAATCAATTTTATTTTATTTTTATAAGACAAAAACTTACTCAAATTGTAGCTTGTTTTAAATGGTATAATAAATTTATGAATTATCCAACTTTGTTCTTTTTAAATTTTACATTTTAAATTCTAAAGACAATATTGTATTTTCATGGGGAGACAACATAGCATTCATCGATTATATAAATAGATAATATTTTGTATAAACTTTTAGTTTATTAGTTATAACAACTTCCAGTATCTTAAGTTTGTCGAACAAACATAGTTTATGTAATTGAGGTAACTGTAACATTATTTTATTTTGAATATGTTTATGTTTGATAGGTTTTTTTGAAATGTAACTGAGGTAATTGTAATATGATTTTATTGTGGTTGCTTTTTTATGTTTAATTTAGCAAGTTCTATTGAAATGTATAAAATAATGTACGAGTAGAGTAATTTGTGTATGACAAAGGGTAATTAAGTAATTTTGAATAGGACACTATTGACCCTCTTCACTTAGCTTATGTAATAGAATGAGTGAGAACTAAAAGTGTTCATATTTCTTCTTTTTTGTGTGTGGAAATGAGTTATAAGAATCATGGATATTTACAATGAACAATATGAGGATTTGAACTCTAAGTCTTTGACCACAGTTTAAAGATAGAGTTGGAGTTACCAATCAAACCCTTTTCACATTTCTCACTGGGTGTACTGTTCTATTATTTTCTACTAGATTGTTTTGCACTCGATGCGTGCTTTGTTATGTAAATTTCAAAAATGATTTAAAATAAAATTTCAAGTTAGGAAATTATTTAGCATTTTTTTTATCAAATTTTTGAATATTGATGAATCTTTCTATTTTCTTTGCTAATAATTAGCTCATTTATTTACAAAAAAATAAATTATTAGGAACTTACTTTTATTGTTGTTGCACGCGATACATGCTTTGTTATGTAAATTTCAAAAAATGCTTAAAAAAATTTTAAGTTAGGAAATTATTTTAGCATTTTTCAAGTTTTTTTATATTTGATCAATCTTTTTATTTTCTTTGTTAATTAATTAGCTCATTTATTTTAAAAAAATTAAACTATTCGTATGAAGTGGTGTTTGAAATTTTTAGGTGGATATCACCTTTTTTCAATTAGAAAGAGTCAAGGTATTTTTTTTCAATTTAGTATTAATTGACATAATTTATGCATATAATGTTATTTGTTTTTTTAGTGAAATATTTGCATGTACCTCATTACCCTTCATTTAGAGGTAATTACGTATTTTGAGAGGGACACCATCTTCCTTCCCCCCTTCCTTATACGAAGTACTAGTTTTTTATGCACGCGAGCGTGCGATTTTATTTTTATCTTATATTGTTTTAGTGTTTCGAAATTTATGCATGTGATTTTCTTATGATTTATTATTGTTTTTCCAAAAATCTAGTCTTGATTTTTTGAAATTAAGTCTTGTTATATGAGGAAAAATAAAATCATCATCAAGTTGCACAAAATTGAAAAAACATTGGTCATTACTATTAATTGTAGTCTCGTTTTTATTTATGTGTTGAAACTCAACATTTTTTACTTATGTATATCTAATATCTATTAACGTGTTGCAAAATACTAAAAAAAATCGATGGAGAGAAAAAACACTAAAACATAGATACTTGGTGTAAAACTAAAACCTATTTCCCCTTATTTATTAGAAAATTATCCATACATCGTAATTTTTTTTTTTCCACTTCATTTATATGAGAGTCAATTTAAACATTCAATTCAATAATTTTGTTGTTACTATTACATCATTAGTGATGAGAAACTTTCTTTTTAAATTTTATAATTTGAGTGAAGTATGCTTTAATTTGATCCTAATTATTTGTTTTTATGTTGATTACATGTTACATATTTGGCAATGTTTTTGAATTATATATAAGATTAATTATGAAATTGATTATGTAACATTGCAATTTATTTGAATTTTGTGTTGACTACATTATAAGTGAAGGGTTATTTTTGTATTTTCCAAGGGGGGACACCATTGCTCCCCCTTGACTTATATAATAGAGAATATAGAGATTAATGTGCGCATTTTATTTTGACACAGATTTTATTATTTTCACCATTTCCTTGATCTTTCCACTTTCCCATATTTAATCTAAATTGCACACCTTCTCAGTTTTTTTGTCTCAATTATATAGTAGTACTCATTAGAAAAACTTAATAATGTGAAATAAAATCAATAAAATTTTAAAAACAAACAATACGAAATAATAACTAAATTTATCTAAAATTAAATTATATTAAGGTTAAAACATTTATAATAATTATATCTCGTTCTTACTATTAATACGAAATTAATGTAAAAATAAACAATACGTGATATCAATAACTATATGTTTTTTTGTTATCTTTTCCCTGTAAAAATTATTTATATACTCATCTATTCATTGAAAAAAAATATTTATGATCTAATTTGTATAAAGTACGGAGTTGTTTTTTATTAAAAAACAATTGTGATCGGACAAAAGAAAGAAATTTAATATTTATATCTCCATACAACAATAACACCAAAAAAACTATAACATCCCACATATATATACTAGTCTTATAAGCACGCGATGCGTGTCGTGTGTATTATTAAAATGTTGCATGATGTATGATTTGTTTAATTACTATGAATTTATTTCTTTGTGATGGATCTTGTTTATAAAAAAATAATTTAGTCATATTACAAAATAGTTTAAGTTGATTTTATATGAATTCAAAAAATGACACTTTTTTGTGCAAAATAATAAATTAATTAAATTAGATATACGTGATTTGATGGTTCAATTTTGAAAATTTATATATGTTATTGTATTAACTGATTAACTTATGGAATAAATTAAATAAAGTGAACATTAATTGATCTAATTTATTTTAATTTAAGTTTTTTTATTGATAAAACTTCCTTTTCATTTAATTTGTTACTGATTGATAATCTATTAGTCTTATATATTTGAATTGATGAATAACCATTAACCAATATGGTAAGTTTATACATGAATTTTATGGCGTGTTGTTATATATTCATAAGTATTATGGATAGATTAGGAATTTCAGAGGGGGACACCATTGCTCCCCTTCACTTATATAATAGAGAATAAGGGGATTGTTGAATTGATTGATTTGATGTGTATCGGAAAATGTGAATTTTTGATATTTAAGTGGTATTTATAGACTCTTAGGTTGCGCGAGATCGTGACAAGTGGCACGATATCGGCCTTGATAATTTTAAACTTATTTTATACGTAAAATGTACTGAGTTTGTATGTATTTAATGATATCATATACATGTACGTAGTACGTAAAGGTAGTCTTAACTACAAAGTTCTTCGGCCTTGAGAAAGAATTAGGCTAATTTGAAAAAAAAAACAACCCAAATTCAATGGGCGAAAAAATTACGATACATAGTGTGGGTGTGCGACACAATTGAATTATTTTTATTTAATTAAAAAATTAAGTTTTTGTAGTTAAATAATAATTTATAGGTTTTTATTCGAGTTGAATACATGTTTCTCTTTTCAACAAATACAATCGAGAATAACATTAAAAAAACTGCTAGTTCAGTTCAGTTCGAGTTAAGGTTTTAGTAAATATAAGTTCAGTTTAGTAAAAATAAGTTTAGTTTAGCAAAATCAGTTGAACGAAAACATTAAGACGAGGCGAAAAATGAATATAAGTTGGGAAAAAAGTGGGGAGAAAGAATTAGAATCATCGTAAACAAAACTGTTGTAAGTTATTCACTAAAATTAGAACGATCAAAACTTGCCGACCCGAATATTGAGGATCACAGGTAATTAAAATCAGGTGATCTTTAGATACTTGTCTAGGCCTGGAGCCCGACCCGACTCACACGTTTCTCAATTAAAAATAAATAAATAAAATAATGTAAATCAATACAAATAGCTAATTAATTGTATAGGAATTATCAAATCGTATTAGCTTACTATAGGAGTGATTAGTGTGTATATTGTTTAGTTACTGTATTAGGTAGTTAGTTAATTATACATTAATATAAGGTGATATTGTTTATATCTTTATTGTTTAGTGTATTATTGATATGATATAGTTTATACATTTTAAATGAGGGTGAATATACCAATCTTTAGCAATTTTCTTGAGGTCCGAAAGCTCGTTCAGGCCTGGTTTCGGCAGAATGTTAATGGCTGAAATAAAACTCGATTTGAATTAATGGACCTAAAACAGCTCAAGCTCGGACCGAATTCGGTCCGACCATGATCAGATCTAGATAAAATACATATATTTTTTTAATTTTATTATACCTAAAACAAGTAATAAAAAAGCGCCAATTAAATTGTAACAAAAAAAACCTTCAAATTTGTATTGTATTATATATTGCTTATAGCATTGAATTTAAATGATGATCGAAGATTTAAATCAATTCGATTTATCTTATAACCTAGCTGAAATTAAAAAATAATTTGTATTAAAAATAACAACTTTATGTAATAATTGTTTGTCGTTAAATAGTTTTATATGTAAATAAAATATAATTTGTAATTAATAAAATAATACACGGTTAAATGACTGACAATTTAGTAGTCGACATAAGAAAAATATTCCGTTCGTATTTATTTCGTTCAACTTGTACGTTTAACGTTTGTGAGATATATCATTATTTTGTTTTGAGATAAGCAAATGACTAAAGACTAAGGTAGTAGTAAACATGCTACTTACAATAAGACTCAACTCGTTTATAAAACGAAATTTTAACAAACACCACGAAAATTGTTTAATTTAACATTGCTTGGTTAAGTGGGTTATTTCTAATATAATGGTCAAAAATCATTTGTTTTAATTTTTTTTCACTTTAAATTTGAACGGTTTTGTTCATTTCCATTCTGATATTAAATTCTCTCAAATAATTCACCATTTAATCAAATTGTTGTTGGTTATTTTGATACGGAAGAACTTCGTTTCTTCAAATGTTTATCTCACTCATTAGCTTTGCAACCACTTACGGCTTACCACTTAGCTTTGTTTGGTAGGGTGTAAACATTTTCAATGTAAAATGATTTTCATTAAAAACAATTTACAATAGAAAACAATTTTTTATATTTTGGTTGTATGTAGAAAAAAAGTGATTGAAAATAGGGAAAATAAAAGGATCCAATCATCCAAGAGGTACTATGTAGTGAGGGAGGAGTGTACAAAAGAAGGAAGAAAAATAATTTTTCTTTCATTTTGAAAGGAAAATAGTTTTCGATCCATGTAAACGAAATTTTACTCCCATGAAAATAGTTTTACTCCTCTTTGTTTACCAAACAATGAAAATTGAGAAAAGAGAAAAATACTTTTCATAGAAAATATTTACACCCAACCAAAGGGAGCCTTAATAAAATAACTCTCGGGATATGTAAAATCTGATATCAGTATTTTGGTATAGATTTGTAATGAAATAGGTTTTCATTTTAGTGGAAGTTTAGGGTATCAATTTTAATAATCACGGACACGTGAGCCAAATAGAATACTAAAAAAAAGATGGTTTTAGGCAATTCCGGGCGAAAAAGATGGTTTCTTGAGCCTACAAAATATGGTTATGTCCAATGATAGAAGCCTATAACAAGCTCAGCATGACATCGACACATAGTAATCCAATACAAAGGAGAGCATGAATGCATGATGCACGCACTCCTACCTTGTAATTTTCTCAAATGATATGGAAATCGCCCAATATTCAGTGAACATGTTTTAAAATATTTATCTGGTATAGAAGTATGAACTATGAATATTTGAACATATACATAATTAGATTTTTTAAAAAAAAGTATAACTATCTGACGACTGTACACAGATGGAAAAAAAAGAAAATACAAGAAATTTAGCCAAAATGACTGTCCAAGGAAGACAAGTGCAAATTAGTTTCCCTACTTCCCTTCCGATTAAGTAAACGCCACATGCTTTACATGTATTTGCCTATATACTATGATAACATGACACGAATGGTAAATGGTTAGCCAAGAAAAATAAATAGCTCTACCAATCACCTAAAATATCCCGATGACAATAATTGATGCTTCCGAATCATCGTGATAAGAGAGGCGTAAATACCAGCTGAGAAAAAAGCACTAATATGAAGGTTTTACATTACTCCCACCATCAAACAGTATATATCCTCCTCACTTTCTTCATCTTACGTCACAGATAGGGCAGACCAGCAACTTCAGCAATTCTGAGAAAATAAAAAACACATTTCTGAGTATAGTCTTGGATTTTTTTGTCAAATAGCACATTTTCAATAGACTTCGAAAAGTAAATCACATCAAGCACTTCACTGAAATGTATATGACCAGTAGAAATCATAGCAAAGTGTACTAAATTACTAACTATGTCTTGGGTAGTGGGGTGCACCCTGCCAAACGTGACTCTTCTTAAGTCTTTAACAGGTGCACCCAACAACATGATGTTTAGTACTTGGGTGCAAATCAAGACTATATTTTGTTTGGCTTTCCCACATTCTTTGCATAACATGTGTGATATCAATAAGCAACAGGCATTACAAGCCTCTCAAGGAACTAGTAAAAAAACATTAAACGTTATTTATTTTTTTTGCTGAAAGTATTAACACAAGTATTATAACTTGTATTATCATTATCATTTTTATTTTATAATACTGGCATGCGGATAAATTAACTGGTACCCACAAAAAAAATAATTATTAACCTGGAAATTAGGCAAAAATTAATGGATTTTTGCTATGGTGGACTGGTGGAGAATCTGGAGACACTAGGAAGTGCTAATAATTCACACACATCAGTCTCATGACCTGTTCAGCCTCCCATTAGCTTATTGCTTACTAGCTTAAATGCTTAACCATACAACATTGACCCACGGCAAATAGGCTTCCTAACCTTATGAATCTAGTAAGCTATAAGCTGCCATTTGCCACTCAGCAATGAAAGGTCTAAGAAAATAAAAAAGAAACAGAGATAGTAGAATACACAACCTTATCCCACATGTAAAACAAGTCGCGCCGTGGCCACAAGGAATGAAGAAGCAATCTTTAGGTGCATCAAAATATAACACAAAGTCGCCTACATCCTTCTTCCAAGTCTTCTTGGGGTTCCTCTTCATTTTGTAAGTGGAATCATAGGATGAACCCAAGCTAGAGAGATCATCGTCTTTTTGAGATAATAGCGGAGCGCGATCCAATTCCGGGTCCACTGACTGGTTTTCAGTGGCTTCTTCCATGTTACGTCTAATTTTATTCAAGAAGTTAATGCCCATAACATAATCGAAGTCAACCCACCTACAATATGAACACCAGAAGCAAAAATATGAAAATTTTCAGTTTTGAACTTATCTATAGTTAATCAAGACAATGATTAATTTTATTTTTTGAGTAAACATCCTAAATTATAAGGCTCCACATGTCAAATTTTCATCAGAAAAAAAAGGTTAACATAACGTAAAGATATAATTCTTTGCACAGTTTAATTCCAACGTATTCTTTCTAACATGAGTAAATCTCAAGTTCATAATTTGAAACAAATACAGGAATTCTACCTATACCAAGAAAATAAGTCATCCAGCGCGGTTCATAGGATAGTTTGACATAAGCCCTATCATTCCAGTACCCTGCAAATTGAAAAGCAGCAAAAACTAAACAACTTCTGACATCTCACAGTTTTTAACTAATCAATAAAACACAACGAACAAACAGTACAAAGTCTGCAATGCAAATGAAACCAGTTGAATTGAATGCTAGGGTTTCTGTCATATTCTATTCCAGACTTCCAATCATATAAAATTATGGCAAGGCACATCATGAACCTCTTTAGACAGCATTGAAACTCCAAAAGGTAACCACAAACTAGATGCAGTACAAATAATCTCATGTAAATAAACRTAATCTAACAGATCATCATCTAAATGTCCAGAAKAATGGATCTCCATAGTATGTACACCTAACCAACAAGTGAGCCATAGAGAGTAGACCTAGCAGCATTGCTTCTCGGCAGTTGCTCATGCCAGCATATTCTGACATAACTCAAACAATGTATAGGATGCATATCGTGTKAWTAAARTCATTAAACAGGCAAGAAGGACAAGTAGATAGTGTGATGCATAAGTCTACAGCTTCTAGGAGGTGAGGGAGGTGCAACTCCTAGGAGCTTTTAGCAGTTAGCAAATGATTCAATATATGGTGTATCAGTCAATTAGACAATACAGTACCAAATTGTTGAATCCAAATCATAAGGTTGATCAAGGGAATTTGCAGGGTGCAGTCGGCGCACCACATCGTGGTTGTCTTCAATTGTAATTTAGTTAATTCCTTTCCAATTTCACTCTCTGGCTAAACTGTTAATAACAGAATTGCTTTCTAAATGGAAACTTCAGGTCTGAAGTTTCACAGTATCACCTTTTGGGACAATATACAACTAACAACAAACAAGTGTTCTGGTATGTCTAAAAAGTTGCTGATATCAGCTAGAAAATGACATCAAGGTTTTTACTATAAAGTCCAGCATTGTCAAGATAAAATAACATGAATTATCTTATCTTCTATTGACAGGGAGTTAGAGATAAGACTTTATGAAGGTGTTACAATGATAACAATGAGTACAAAAAATAGAAAAAGCCCTCACCTCTAATGGACCTGGAGTGGTTAATAAAGCTGCATTTCCACCTGGGAAAGGAACCTTTAAACTGCACAAACCTCTACTCAAATTACACTTGTAATACGAATCTACGTTGTCATGCATCGAAGATTTTACTGAGAAGTTCAACTCAACCTGTTGGGAAAAAGTGCAACAAAACAATCGCAAAGCATCAGCATTAAGCTAAAAGTGACAAGAGAAAAACATTACATACGATTGGACAGAAAGCAAAACATTCAGGAAAGAAAGTTTCAATTATGTACAAAAAATACGTGTCAAACCATCTTTGAATGAAAAATTCTGCACCAGCACAAACATTTTCTACWAAAACAAGATACCAAAATTCATGCAAGAAAAAGAGGAAGAGTCATGGACCATTGGAGCAATTCAAGAAAGAAAGTACCTCAACTTTCTCAGAATTAAGGTTCCCAACAGCTACGTAATAATCATAAGATTTTTCTATATTTTGCTTGATAAAACCATTTCCTGAAAGAAAAAAGTTGGTAAGCATAAAAAAGGCTTCAATTTGCAAGTCAGGATAATACAAACCTAACCTAGAAATTGTTGCACAACCTAACACATTTACATGCCAGTGTATGTAAGCAACTAGAAAAGGAAAGTAAAATTCATTCAATCTTACCACGTATGAGATTCCATGAAAATGTGCTATCCGGATACGACGGATCTTCAAGCCACTCAGCAAGTCCTTCAATCCCTGAAACATAACAGAATGAAAATAAATCTTTTCTGCTTCATATCAAACAAACCCCTTTGCTATTTCCCTGCTCGAAGAAACAAATATCAGCATGATCACTATCCTAATCATAACGAAATATCTCTCTGTAATCACACAACCCCAAAATGAGAATAGGGAGTAGGTATGGCACAATGTGCAAGAACAGAATATATCACAAAGTTGAGAACAGACTGAAGTGTACGCAATATTTTTAGCAAGGATAACTTCTTCGAATGAGATAAAATGAAAATTTCAACTAAAATAAATAATCTAACCTTTGGCTACTATGACAACAAAGAGATGAGCTTGCCACATTGTACGTTATATTGATCTCAGACCCCTTATTCAAGTAATATATCCACTCCTATATCAATCAATAAAAGCCTTAATCCAAGTGGTCGGCTACATGAAGCAAAAAACGACTATTCCACTCGTAGACATTAAAGGTAAATAAGCCAAATTAACAAAACAACCTCAAAGTTTAAAATACAATCTAGCGAATATCATAGTTTACCTTGTGAGACTCCGGTCTAACAGAAGTATTCACTGATTCTGACCACAGTTTTGGTGATAACTAAAGGAGGATTTTTATAGAACCGTAAAGTACAGGAGCGGCATTCATTTGTTTGGATGTTTCCACCTGGAGTACACAAACACACAAGTATACAACCATAAGAAAACAAAAGGTTACAGTGCTCCATTCTGGCAGAGCATGCACCCTGGGCGGAATGAAGAAGCCATGCCATTTAAGCATGAATAAAAAAATGAAAAGCTAGAAAAGATAATATTAGTGCATACGTAGAACTTCTGAGTATTTAGCATAGATTACCTTTAAGGAGTGCACAAATAAGGATTAGGGCCGTAAACAGGATTGAAGTATATGGCCCAAGTTGTAATTTTCTGATCCAAAGATGCCCATAATAAGTGTCATAGACACTGCAAGAACGACAATGTTTTTGCCAATTAGCATAAACACCCATAGAGTCCATAAGCAAAGCAAACCACCTCAACACCCAAAAAAATAGTCAACACAAGGCAAAAGGGAAGAAACTATATAAACATGCACTTCAAACAAAGTTTTAAGAAGGCTTAAAACTAAGTAGTAATATCTATCACCATATTGTAAATTACGATATTATATTTTCATAATGTGAAATTGTAGACTTGTGGTAATGGTTTTGCTTACTGGCTTTACTGTAAAACTATATATATACATGCTGATGCTGCCATGAATAGAGATGGAGATCATTCCTGAATTATCCTATCTCCTCCAAAGAAAGCTAGCTAAGGCACCATAAGACCTCTTGATCTTTTAGGCCACTATATAGCCGCGTAAAATCAACTAACCTGAAACCTAAAGCACAACTATGGGAAATTGAGAAGGTAAATAACTCCCCTTTTTTTGTTTGTTGTTTTCATTTCCATTAGGCATGTTTGCAAAGCACTCTTTGACCATTAATATTTTTTACTATAAACAATACTTTGATAGTCTCAAATTGCTTAATAGAACAGATCAAAAGTCTTCCCTGTATTAAAATGATTAAAAACTGCACCAAATTTTATCTATAAGAAAACATTTTTAAAATGTGTAGCAGTAAAAGTTTTAGGGCGTCGATGTTTAACTGCTTTTTCGAGATCTACTTAGGTTTGTAAAAATATAAGCTATAATACTATAATCGAGGAAAGAAAGTGGAAAAAAAAATTAAGAGATGCCAATAGATACAAAGGCAGCTAAAGCAATAAGAAAGGAATCATGTCTCATTTCATGGTGAAATGAGTAGGCAAAGCAAGAAGTTTCGAGTATTTAAGCAAAGTTTGAGCAAGCCTACACTCAGATTGACAGCATCTACTTGAGGATAAGTTGTTCCCCACATACTAACATATATCAAGATCAAAACTCTACCGATTATGTTTACCAGTGGATAGCCAGTTGTATTAGGAAAGTTAATTATATTTGATTCGTATAAAAGCGTTAATGACATTCTACAACAACACAAACACTCTAAAGTTTATCGTCAAAGTTCATGAGTAGAGAGTTATAATTTATGGGATTGTGGAGATCCTAACATTCCTTGATTGAACTAAGCTAGTTTGTGTTATTTCCTTTATTGTTCATTCATTTTTGCATGCTTCCGCAAATCCCTACATAACTAAATGTGATTGCCAATGCAATGCTTAAAAACTTGTCACATATCAAAAGCATCAATTAAAGACACATAGTTTACTGTTTCAGACACTCGCCAAATATGCAAAAGCATAACCACTATAACCGGACACAAGAGAACAATGTTTCACACGCTTTACGATTATCCACTAGCTATATATACATTGACACATTGTTCTAGCAGTGCAATTCTTCAAACAGTTCTCATTGTCTCAAGTCTCAACCATCTAATTACACAATTGATATCAGTAAAACACTCATCAACGGTCCAATAGCACAGTTATTAGTATCAGATMATTCAAACACACAGCAATTCTTCAAGCACTTCTGATCATTCAACAGCTCAATTGATATCAATCAAACACACACAGCATCAACAAAATGTTTGAAAAACTTCTCGACAATCCAGTAGCACAATTAGAAACAATCAAACCAAAAAAATCCAATGCTTAAAACACTTCTCCACAACCATCGAATAATGCAATTATAATCAATCAAACACGCACACAGCAAAATCTCGATATCAACATCATCAGCAACAGCAGGAGCCATTATTACAAGCAATAAAAACAACAAAAATTGCAATTAACAACATCAAGCAAACCTCTAAGCTACTGAGAAATCAATATAAAAAAAAAACGAAATTAAAGTAAGAAATTACCGAAGAACCAAAAGGTGAGAATGACGATGACGCACGACAAAGTATCATCAGCAGGCGCATCATCCGGCCCAATATACGACGCCGTATGGCGATTGTGCGCGTGTCGAACTCGGTACGACGACATCATCGACTGCGACGGGAATTCTCTCTCCTGCACCTCCGGCAACCTCGATGACGACGGAGAGGARGACGACGGACCTTCGTCCGTCGCCGGAAAGATAGAAGACGACGGAACAGCGGAAGTTTCCGCCATTGGAGGTGGTTTTAAAAACCCTAGGAGAGAGAAAATTAGGGGGAATTGGAGAGTGAAAAGTGGAGAGTTGTGAGTTGAAGAAGACTTTTTTTTGGTGGTGTTGCGTGTTGGTGGAAAAGTTCGTCGGCTGTTGATGTCAGAGAAGAGATTGGGAATGGGAGAGAGGGAGTGGTAGTTGACGTCGAATTGGATTATTATGGCAAAGTCCACATATATAGTCTCCTATGCTAGAGCAACCTAGATTGTATGTCGCTAAGCCAAGCTATAAATCGTTCTAATCTACAACCACTTGTTAACTTTTGTGTGTAGGCGCATAATCGCTCTATCGTCAATCAGAGCAGATTTAGAGGTAATAAGAAGAATACAAAAATCAGAAATTTATCGCATACCTGAGTCATAAGCTACATATCATACCATCCCCACACCAATCGAACAGTCACATCAAGCTACATTTCTTCGTCTAGCTTGAAATTCGACTAGCAGTAACTACAGCAAAAGAATCATTATTAAACTGTACCCCGAACAATGAGCAACAAAGATGCTGTTCCTACAATTGGTCGTACGACTAAAAGTATTGCAGTTGTATACTCAGGCTCCATATACTTTGCTATAAAAAAAAATTAGCATTATGTCCGTGGGAGCGCGATCTCTGTTGACCTTTCCGTTTGCTGGACAATTGAAATTCTTGCTTTGCTATTGTGAGCTCGCTCACTCTCGATCGCTCTCGCTACGCTCACTTAGTACTAATGCAAAATAGCTCAGAAATGTTCATCAGTACCACGCCATCCGGTTGATGCTAGTAGTCTATAATACAAATTTCAAAGTCTTCAAAATAACCATTATTGTAGCTGCTCTTAGCTTTTGCAAATAGAATACGATATTGGCTAACGACGTTCGAGAGACACTAGATAAGAACTGATTATATTTTCTCTGATAAGAATAGATTGGAAATTCTTATTATGGTAGCCCAGGCAAAGGAAATCTCCCAGATACATCAAACCTTGCGCTTGATATAATGCATAAAGGCAAAGGCGAAAGCACTGATACTTGGTAATCTGTTTATAGTTAATACAATTACTTCCACTATGTTTTCCTTATCTAACGGCAATCAGTGGTGCTCCAAAAAGCTTGTTTGGATTATGGGATCGGGACTAGGGTATAGTATTTGGTGGATAAAAGTGTTACAGATAGCAGCATAAACAGATATTAATGACGAGTTAGTGGCAACCTGCCCTCATTGTTTTGTCACATGGCATGCGTTCCAGTCCTATACATTCTTAGCAAATATTTTTCTATTCGTTTGATGAATTCGATGTCCTTCGGCTAATCATAACACCACATCTTAACCACATACACTTTTTTTTCACGCATTGATGTGTTTTTCAAATATGTGACTCAAAGCATTTTATGACAAAATATAGGCACGGTTGTTCTGGTACAAAATATTTTTCAGTACTAATCATCTTCTCTCTCACATGATGAGACTAAAACTAGTTATTGTTTTTTTTCTTCTCCGTTAATAGGTCAATCTTTTTCCTCCATCTAGTTCATAATATTATCAATTATGAAAGGGATACCTCGCGCGATATCTCTTACACTTTATTAACTAAAAAGACTCGAAAAGGAGAAATGGTACGCAGGGGTTTTGAAAGGATGTTAACGGGACAGCGTTTCTACAATTAATCTAATACAATTGAACTGAATATTTTATGAGCAGAGAGACATATGTATATATATATATATAGTAGATTGAACTGAAATTAAGCTGAGAAACAGACACAAAAGTAGTAAATGGGTCAGCGTGTTCTGAACAATTGGATTGCGGTTGGAGAGTAGCTTTAGCGATATAAGTACGCGGGTAGCGACGAACTGAATTGTCAATGATGATGCGGCAGTAAAGTAACGGTTATTATAAAAGAAGAGAAAATATAATTATTATATTGTTTATGATGATTTTTATCCTAGGCTTAAGATATAGAGCGCTAAACTCTACTATTTAGCGTTTATTGAAGATTAAAGGTAGCTGTTAAAACGTCGTAAAACAGCTACTTAAAGACTATGGTGTATGTGTGGGAAGGCTCTAGGCCGAACCAGTAGAGTAGATAGATATTGTGCAGCGTGTGCGGTGTAGCTTTTTTAGATAGCTTTTAGCGTTTTGACTAGTGTGAGTTAAAAAGCTACTTGGTTATTTATTTAGTGTATCGACAAAGTGCAGTAGCGTGGTGGTTGAGAGCTGTTTAGCGTTAAACGCTCCACTGTAATGTTTGTGTTAAGGTGAAATAGGTAGCGTTTTAGCTTTTTTATAGCTTGGGTATTTTAATCAAATACTTAGATAATTAATTTCTTCTTTATAAAATATCCGCTACTTGTCTTGTAAAACACGTCCATATTACAAATTTAGTTTCGTCCGCTTACCGCCGCTACTTTCAACGCTACTTATTAGCTTTTAGCTACGCTCGTACTTTAATCACTAAAAGCTACTTCCAACGCTACTTCAGCTTTTTTAAGCTAGCGGATTAACTTAATATCACTAAGTTATTTCCAACGCCATCATTGTCGAACACGGCCCAAAATTAACACAAATAGCTTAAATCCTAAAAAAAACAGAACTGCTAAACAGTTACTTTAAAAAAAGGTAACGCCGGCACGGCATATAATGTAATTTTATTTGTATGTGTGAAAATGATAAAATATCCAATTTTAGCTCAAATAATGAAATAAAAAGATTTCAAT
>SNQN01001119.1:2991-28580 GCA_008642245.1 Bassia scoparia
ATTGATATTACGTTTGGGGTTTCCTTAATTTCCCACGAACTAATAGTATCTTGGAAATCGTGTCGATTAATGTGTGTGTTTCGCTATTTGTAGGCGTGTGCCCTTAATATAGCCTGTCCTAACGTCGATTTTAGTTCTGTGGGCTTGGAGCGCACTGGTCTCGCACTTTGGAGTGCGTTGGGTAGTGTTGTTGAGTGTTAGACTTATCACCACCGTGCTTCGATACGTTAATATCGGACGCCCAAGTTAACATTGGTGCGTGTCCAATTAAATGTCCCCATTGTCTGATTAGTGTACATATGTCGTGGGGTTCGAGACATGGTACGGAAGTGAATCTGGGTAACCCAATCCGCCCGCATGTAGTGCTCACTCATTCTCATTTTATTCGCCTTCGCTCGAATCCATTGAATATACAATACAACTGAACGGATTTTATCTCTTAGGACGCTCTAACTTGAGATCTATGTGAATAAGACTGAGTTTTCTATCATGGCCGACGGATATCCTACCTGTAGCCTGAGACGGTTGGTTTGTTGGGAGCAGATTTAAATAGTTTATCAAGTTTACTTTCACGGTGTCTTTTGTTAGATATCTATGGTTCGTCCATGAGTTAATTTTCTTGAGTATGGTTATTATGTGATCGAGAAATTTGCCCGATCTGGTGGTGAATGCGAAGTCAAGAGCAGTTCGACGGGCGTGCAGATAGTTCAATTGACGAAATTGATTAGTGTCATGATAATTATGTATATGCAAGAATGAAAAAAAGAGAATGGTATAGTAAGTTCTCTTGGTTGGTGCTTGGGCACGGGTACCTGTGTTTGTCCGCTATTTAACTGTTGAGAACTGAGAGTAATAATCAAAGTATTAGTGTATTTAGCTTTTGCCTTCCAGTATTTGAATCGACTTATGAGGACAATTTTAAAAATGTTGAGGAATATTAGCATTGACAATATACGATAAACATTGCGATAAAGCAAAACGATTTGAAACCATTATGAATTTACATGATTGAATATGCAAAACTTATGAAAATTAAGTTTACAGAAAAGAGAGATTTTGCACTATCATATACAAAGAGGCGATTTCAGACAACGTTGATCTAAACACAAGTGATAAGTGCTGGAGAGATTTTGTTTCTCGTGTTTTTTTTTTTTTTTGACACAACTCACATATTTTATGTTGAAATAACATCATCACAAAAAGTGTTGAGAAATTTTTTAATTTATGAATTTAACCATCATTCCAAAAATTACTAGGCACCAAAGTTTTCAATAAATTTTTAAAACCAAATTAATTAAACTAGGAAAACCTATCCCATCCTTTAAAAAAACAAAAAAAAAAAAGCTATCCAAAAATAAAATATGAAAACCCCCCTAAATATCTCTCTCAAAATAAAGGTTAGCATAACCGCTTAACTTAATTTAGTGTATATTATTACAAAACCCCTTAATAAATTATTTAGGTTAATATTCCCTTTAAAAATAATTTAATGTTATTAATACGCCTTGTTTATACGGAGTATATAACACATTCAATTCCAAACCGCCAATTATTCGCTGTTACGGTATCATCATCAATTGCGCTTCTCTGCTCAACTGCTCGCTCTCTCGCTCGTTCAATCTGCAGGTATACGTCGCTCTTCACTATGTCAATTGTTCCTCCATTTATTTCATTACTCTCAATTGTTGCACTCGTTGATCTCTTCAATTTAAAACTCTGACAAATTACATCGAATTTCAATATTAACAAGCTAAGCCGAAATCTAAATTGCAAGTCTCTTGAATTTGCCCTCGTTTTTTAAATTGTTGGAGTTAATTAATTGTATTGCTCTAATTGCACTCATGACGAATTTACTCTAAAATTGCACTCGTTGATGTCTTCAATTTTACATCTCTGACAAAATACATTGGTTTGTTGTTCGTTTTTAGCATTGGGTTGCTGCATGCAGTCGCTGTTGGAGTGGAATTGCAAGGTGGTTGTTCATTGGTAGAGTATGTAATTTCGATTCTTAAATTATTTGTTTTGGATTGTTATATGGAACCAAAGTGTTAACTCTGTTAAATTTTATTTACTCGTATTTTAGAGGGAAAAAAAAAATAAGTTGTTTGCTCAGTACTAAGCTAAACGATTGCTCTTTGAATCATTCCTTTCCAGTTTCGAGTTGTTTGCCCAGTTTCAAGTTGTTTGCCCAGTGCTCTTTGAATCATTCCTTTCCAGTTTCAAGTTGTTTGTCCTGCTTTTGTTTTGCTAGTCACTTGGACAGGACTTAGGAGTAGTAGTAAAGGTCTGAAAATGAAACATGTTTATTGTGATATGGAAGTCTAGGCCTTGCATTTTTATGCTATTTTATGATTCTCAAACTCGCATGCTTCCATCTTTGAATAGTTGCTGAACTAGGCACTATACTATCAACAAATCTTGCATATGCTACAGTCTTAGCATTCTGGAATATTGATGAGTGTGCTCTTCCATGTATGTTATCTAAAATAAACCTGGATCAGTACTGCTTTGCTCCACTTGTTTTCTTGCCAAACACCCTCCTGGGTTGCTGCATTTTTAATAGCTCCTACAATCATAATATTTGCTTTATGTTTATAATTATATATTTTAGTAAAAATTAGAAGAATACCGACTGAATACAAATAAATTTTGTCACATATTCTTGGGATAATACTTAAGTCTAATGAGCTGATAACAAGTTAACAACTCCTTCATGTTCAACCCAAAAACCTTCACCCCCTAATTCTCTCTCCTAAAAATAGCACAATCCACACATACCCACATAACAATACAAGACACACACCTCATTTGTGCCATCACCCCTGTCTCTCTTGTAGACCCTACCCAGTACTGCTTTCATGTATGTTTTCTAGTCATTTGTTGTGACCGAAAATTATTGATTAATTCTTATGCATCGTCGTTGTTGATTGCTTGTTGATGTTCTATGTTTTCATGAATTCGTGATTTTTATAATCATTGAGTAGACTGCGCAATTCTAGGTTTGCAATCTTATATTTGCTGCAATCTTATAATGTTGATCAAAGAAAAACTCTTGAATATGTAAATAGTAGTATACATTGGCATACTAAAGTTTGAAGTTTTGCACTTTCAATTCTGATTATAGAAGAAGTATATGATTTGATCTTTTAAAAAATATATTGTGAACTTGTACTTCAGTTTGTATTCTATTTGATTCTGATCATGGCATATCTAACATATACTATGTTGTTGAAGAATTATACTGTACTATAATTATGTTGTATTCTATTTGAGTTATGCAAAAGCTTATCAATAAGATACAGCATTTGTTATTCTTTTTTCTAGTCAGCTGAGAGTAAGGTTTAGGGTTGGGAGACTCAAAGAACCAAATATAACAAATAATCTTAGCTCGTTATTGTTAACTAGGAGGAATTACTAATTTGGATCAACATAGTACTATGCGGGCAGTGATAAGGCGCGCCTATTAGAGAAAACAGTGCGTAACTTCTTCTTCTCTAGAACTAAAGGAGTAAAAGAATTGACTAGTATAAAATACATATTGAAAATTGAAGTTTTCCATTATTAATAGTTTTTTGTTCAACCGAACAATAGAAAGTCATTAAAATGGAAAATCATTTTCCATTCAACCAAACATGGAAAACTTTGTTGAAAATGAGTTTTCCATTGGAAAACTATTTTCATGGAAAACCATTTACATTGAAAATGTTTTACTCCTCCAAACACCCCGTAGGTTAAACTGTGAACTTCTTAGTTCCTAGCTAACATCCATTTACTCAAACACATTAAAAAGTGTTTTTTGCTATATTTACAATCATAATGAAGTATAAAAGATGAGCCAAAGTTGAGTTAGTCCTTCAACTGGACAGATATCTTTACAAACACATATCTTTCAATTTGCCTTATATAGTATAATGATTTTCATTGGACATGTATGTTTGCGTCCTGTATCAGGAGTAGTGTTACCTAATTAGCTCTCTAAGTCACTTTATTATAGTTTGTAATTCGCTTAAAATGGGCCAAAACTAATTTCTTGTCTCACATGGAGTTTAGCGAATTAGGTAACATAAACTGGATTATTCCTGCTTTGTTAATCTGCTTTAAATGCGATTCCCACCTGTTACTTCTCATGGTTCATTGTTTTATAAGCTATTATCATTCTTTAAGATCAGTTTAGTAGTTTTATGAATGCTTTTGACTTTTACTTTATCCTAACAATTTCTGTTGCATCTTGCATGAATTATCTGCAAGGATAGCGGCTGAACAACAACGGCTTGTCAGGAGAAATTCCTCTAGTCATTAACTTCTATCACGACACGCAAGTCCTGTGAATTTCAATTTTACATGACATAATTATTTAATACCTTCTCAAATACCTTCTCCCTATGTCTTTCCATAATTTTACAGTGACATAATTATTTAATGTTTGTGTCATTTTTACTGTTTTATAGTTTCCTAGGCAATAAACATTTGAACCCACTACACAGCTCCACCTGCTCCAAATCCACCTCGCCAAGTTCTTCTTCGGGTTTGCCCTTACTACATTGTGTTATGGAAATGTTTAATCATGGATTCATGGTCTGCTAACCTTTGCAGTACATTACGTGCTCATCCCATCTTCATGTTCTATTTCATAGGTGAGTTTGGTAAGGGTAGAACTTTTCTTCTCAGAAAGACCAGTTTGCAATTCATTCTTTTGTTTTAGGTTCTTATTACTTTATTCATCTCAAGGAAATCTTTTTTTTTTCTTAAGCTTGCTGTCATGGTTACATATTTCAATTTATTTTTTTATTTTTTTAGTAAAAGGGTAAGAATTATATTAAAAACAAGGTACAAGCAAGTACTGGAACAAAATCCTCATGTAGCTGAACTACCACAGCCTCAGGTTCCTAGTGCACAAAGCTTTATTCTCACCCTTGAGCCAGTGAGCCATCTTTAGGAAGGGTTTATAGGGAGAGTAATATATTGCTCACTAGGAACCTCCAACTTTAGCCACGCTTATTTTCATGATCTATTTTGATTGATAATTGAGATTGGAGTTGCCATCTTCTTTATCATGTAATGTTGTTGTCATACATTGGATATGTGATAACGAAAATTCAAATTAAAGTTTTAATTTTGTTTTGAATTTTTACCCCTATTTTGTACAAATAATAAAGAATTCGATATCTAGTTCATGAATTTGATTTCTTTGAAGTTTTGTTGTTGTTGTTGCTCTTTGCTATTTATTGGTTGGCTTCATACTGGTTGTTCTACTTTATGTTGTTGTTGTCACTTCAATTGTCGTTGCTATTGCATTCCTCTTGTTGTATTACTATTGTGTTTTGAATGAGATATCATTGAGGGAAGTAAGACTGTAAGATAAGTAGCCATAAAATCATTGAGCAGTTTATTTATCTAATTTAGTAAATTTATATTTACTTTTACTTACGGTAAAGTTATTGTGTTAACAAGATTAACTTTTTAATGGTATTATGTAGAATGCATCTAATTAGCATGTTTAACAAAGATAGAAGTTGCATGATGATTGTGGATTTATTGTTGTCTATGCATATTGCCTTGTAATTTCTATTTCTTATGTAAACTTTGCAACAAATTTTATTTTATACAATAATTCTTTTTCTTATGTAAAATTTCAATTTTGTCTTATACATCGATTTAATTAAGTGTATATAAGTTGGGGTTTGATCAATTTCTTTTATTTTCTGTGCATGTATCACTTGCGTTGGATTTATGTCTTTAGATTTCATGGAATTATTGAGACTTTGGCTTTTTGTTGTGAATTTTTCAACTATCACTTCGTGGCTTCTAGAGTTGGTTAGTTTTTCTAAAATCTAGTTTGGGCAAATATATTGTTTGATTTCTTTGCATTTGTTCTGGTGTGGTTGTGTTCTGTTATTGGTTTGGGAATTTTCTGGTGTTTTAACTATCTCAAAAGAGATATTTGTATGTTCTACAGTGTGAGTATACACTACTCTAAGCATGTTTTACATCTATATAGTACCGTAATTGGCCAATGTGTTCTATCTTGAGTAACTGGTTAAGCCATGTTTTTTTGTCAATAGTTTGGTTTTTTTTGATGTACAATGTTGAGAGAATGTTTGTTTTATTGATACTATAATAATGCGTAAATGTGGCTACATAAATCTATCTTTTTTTTTTTTTGCAACTACTTAGCTTGTTGTCATTAGTCTCAGTTATAAAAGAGGTTATGTAATTTTACAATTAAGTTGACTCGAATTAGATTGATGCCAGTCGTTTTTAGGCACTTATCCATGAAATTTTGCTAAAGAAACAACACTAATCTTAAATCTTTAAGGATGTTCATTATGGATTAGACTTGAATCTTGCAAAATACTTGAGATTAGATCTAACAAGTAGGACTAACAAGTAAGCTATACAAAAAAATTCAAGCGAGTGCTCCCCTTCCTATATAATAATACAAATTTAATAAGTGTTAGATTTTTTTGTGTATATCTTTTCTTTTTAAAAAATAGTTATTTTGTCTTATAGACTATGGACGTTAGTTGGATTGATTTAAGACCTGGGATCACGACCTATTATCAAAGTTGCAGAAGATTATTTCTTGAGCTTGTAAAGAGACTCCAAATAGAAGGGAAACTCGATCTTGTAATAAGTGCACAGCTGAGTTAAGAGGCTTTGGATTGAGACGTAGGAGACATTTTTATTTCAATGGCTTTTATAAGAATATAGAAAGTGGTATTTCATTGTGCGCGCTGAAGAGGTCCAATCAACAAGAGCCCCCCCCCCCCCTCCCCCCCCCAATCATGTTAACAAATGGTAATAGGGCGACGATGATATATAAGGGTTGCTAAAAGAGGCATTTAGAATTGACATGCCAAATCTTGACCATGAACCCGTAGGTGAATCGTTTGATGAACCAATTCATGTAGATGAAGAAGTGCATGATACACCTTCCATGACAGATTTTGCCGATGAGTTAGATGATGAAGTATGGTTCACATGCACAGAGGAAGAAGCGAAGTTTAAGAGACTATTAGAAGCCTCACACGATCCTTTGTCTGAGGGGTGTAAAACTTTTTCAAAACATTCTTTTCTATTACACTTATTTCACCTTATGTGTTTGTTCCATTGGTCTATAGAATCATTCACAAAAATCCTAGAACTTCAATTGGATTCCTTTCCTCAAATTAAGGAGTTTCCATCATCTTACTATGAGTGCATGAAGTTAATTAAAGATTTGGGATTAGGCTATGAAAAGATCCACGCTTGTCCTAATGATTGCATGCTATATTGGGGTGAATTAGCCAATGAAAATGAATTTGCAGTAGGGTTTAGTCCAATAGTGGCAAAATTTAATGCAAATAATGTAGAATATTCACTTAGAGCATTTCCTCTTTGGTGGTTTTGTGGGTTTTCCTGATAATGATCCTGATAGTGATATACCTTTAGATGATAAGAATTTACTCAAAAATAGGCCTATTTTTTATAGGATATTGGTAATTTCAGCTGGTGTTTTTGCTAACATAATATTTGCATTTGCCATAATCTTTGTTCAAGTTGTATCTGTTGGTTTGCCTGTTCAAGAAGCCTCTTCTGGTGTGCTCATTCCTACTGTCATGCAGCTCTGCTGTTCGAGATCTGAGGCCTGCTGCCTAGGTTCAGAATCCAAGGCAGTAGCAAAATATATAGGCTATTTTATATCTCCGTGTTATATCTTCCGTGTTATGCATTTGCATTTGTGCACGCATTATGTGAGTGCATCCATTAGTATTCATTTGTATCTGATGTAGAGAAACTTTAATTGGAATTTTCGTTTCCCGGTAAGATCTTGTTATGTTTGGTAAGATCTTAGCTAGTGGTTATGCACTTTGTATTTGTGTGTATACCTTTGCCTTATTATATTTGTTGTGGTTACTGTTGTTGTTGTGTGTGGTGCGGGTTAGTACGGCCACCAAAGTAAAATTACTAGCTTAAGTCTTTGAGTTGTTCTTCCACTCTATAAATTTGAGTTGATTATATAATGTGATTTATATTCTCAAATTTTCATATTTTCACCTTATATTATTTTTTACAAGGTACACAATAGTGCTTGTGATGATGGGGAAATTGTTAAGACTGGAAATGCTCCACAGAAGTCGTCAGAATGAGCTTGGAGTACTAAAATCAAGCAAGTTTAGCTTCAATCCTCATAATGGTGCTTGTTATTTATTTTTCGTAGTTGAACTTCTATTGAAAACTTACCTTGTGGAACAATTTTATTTTAGTTGTGGATTAATATCGTAGAAAACTTGTTAGATATACGTTGACGTATTATTGAATATATATTTTAATTATAATATATATATATATAATTTAATTTAATTAGTATATATTTACATTATTGTTTATTATCTTGTTTTGATTATCCTTTCCCCTTGTTGGTTGTTATAGTTGTATGTAGTAAGCTATAAAAAAATTGACAATGAAAACGTGATGATGGGCTAAACATATATAGAAAATTGCCATTATCGACACATTACAAAAAAAGCGTTGACAGTTTCATCACTTTTTTGAGTCGAACAAGGTATTGAAAGTCTAAACACTTAAATTGTGTTGAAAATCTCAACACTTTTTTGTGTCGTGAATTGTGTTGAAAATCTCAATACTTTTTTGTGTCCTAAAATGTGTTGGAAATCTCAACACTTTTTTGTGTCTAAAAATGTGTTGAAAGTTTCGACACTTTTTGGTGTTGAAAATCTCAACAAATTTTGGTGCTTCAAATGTGTTGAAAATCTCCACACAATTTTGTGTCAAAAAATGTATCGAAAATCTCAACACTTTATAAAAAAAAGTGTTGATATAGTCAACAAAAAATAATGCCGAAAATCTCAACACTTTATAAAAAAGTGTTGAGATTTTAGACAAAAAAAGTGCCCCATATGTGTCGAAATTAGTCTACCCAATTTTAAGACACTATTGCTATGTGTTGAGAAACGGCTTTAAAAGTGTTGAAAATGACTATTTTATATTAGTAGTGGACTTTGATGACAATAGATGACAATGCAACAAGAACTTGAACTAGTAACTTTAAACTGGCGGCGTTTAGCAAGGATAGGAGATTTGGCGATAGCGATACATGGCACTTCTCAATGTAATTCATCTAGCGATACGGCATACGCGCTAAAAGTGATTACGGAGAAGTGACCCACTTGGAAATGACCAATAGAAGAAGGCTATGAAGCATCAAGTGACTGAGGAGACTTGGAGGGAAAGCACGGATATTCAAATATTCAAGAAGAACACAAGGAACCGTCAAAGGAGTAATCGCTAATAACCACACATAATTCTCTACCATTTGAGGCCTATAAATAGATGAAGCGGAGTAGAAGAAAAAGACGAACAGACACACTCATACAAGTATCTATCTATTTTAGCATTTAGCTTTCCTAGCCACATTGGCGTAGTAGCCAAGTATAGTTTAGCGTAGCATAGCTTAAGGTATGCATAGTTCATCCTATAATGGATCATAGCATGTTCGTTGTTATTCAAATTGGTGTAAACATGGAGGTAATATCTTCCTGTGAATACAGTTGTAGTCTGACTCTATCCCTTCTTTAATGGATGTCTTTTGTTTCTCTTCAACTATGTTTGTTTTAAGCTTCAGTTTTTATTCTACAACAAGTTTATTTCATTACATTCACATCCTTTGACTTCTTCTATGACCTAGAAGCCATTTTTTATCGTTAACGAGGTTTATCTATATAATCAGTAACCAGAGGAGCACCCCCTACCGAACCAAACAACATTGGACGGTTGACTTGTTGGTAAAGTGCAAATCACCCAACAGATGCGTGTCCAAAACATATCCAGCATTGTTTCATATTCGTTGTCGCGTGTCTAAAAATATAATAAAGTTTGGTCCACGTCATTTCGTGTGTCAGAGATGAATGTACGCTGTTCAAGAGACGCGTTATGTTCGACGTGACACGATACCATTTTTTTAAGGGAAAGAAAAAATTCATTAATTGAAAGCCATATGGCATATACAATAATCATCATAGAAAAGTAACTACAATCTAAAATAATCAAGTAAAACTTTTCTTCAAAATAACTAACTGATGAGAAACTAGATTTAACAAGAAATGCAGTCGCGATTTTTCGCTGAATTATGGCAGCCTTCTGATAGCGAGTCCATCTCCTTGACATAGTTAGGAGAAACTTATTACTTAATGAGCATGTAAATCACATCTATCCTCAATTCTGAGGCCAATTGCAAAATTGAACGACTGACAACTGCCATAATTTAATCTTTCAAAAAAACCCTAATATATATTTCAATCTTCCATAGGGAAGAAAAGAAAAACGAACTGAAGGTTTTAGGGCACTCAAGAGGGGGGGGGGGGGGGGGGGTTGAATTGAGTGATTGATAGCCTTAGTAAATTTTTCTTTATTTTTCGATTGTATAAGCAGCGGATTAATAGTAAAGCAATAAAGGGAACACAAGATTTAACGATGTTCAGCCAACTTTGTCCTACGTCCTCCTACCCTATATTCTTTTATTAATTTACTCCAAAAAACAAAGAACACACTCCCTACTGTTTCCCTACTCCGGGAACCAGTACACCCCACACTCGACTCTGAATGTGCACTTAACTTACACTCGTAAGCCCTTTATGTTTGAACTCACAAACACTCAACTAGCAATCAACCGTACCCCTCTGTTGATCACTTTGACAATAGCTGTTTTTCTCTCCTCTATCTCACTTCTTAAAATCTAATTAAGAGAATGATTTACGCTCTAAAGTGCTCTTGTATATGACTCGATGTAGGCTTTTGTGCTTAAATGTTTTCGCTCAAAAATAAACTCTAATTTTTAATACATGAGAGAATTGAATTGGAATATGGAAAAGTAAGTGTATATATAGGCTTTGGATGCATAACCCTAGTTACAATAAATCACACAAACTTGATCTACAAGTCACTATGTGATTTATGGAAAGTATTTTTCTTATTCGATTTATCCAAGAGTAAAATCAAATAAGATAAATACCCCTAGTTTTAAGGTATCCGAAATATACTCACTTATTTTTTCCAGCTGCTTAGAATATTTTATAAAACAAATCTTTGAAGAGATACTTTACGAAAATCTTTTTAGAACAAAGCAGCTAATATATTCCAAGAAGTGAACTTGGTTCCTCAAACCTGGCTCCCTATTTTTAGTATGTTATGAATTATGTTCCAAACTTTGTACCAGAATTTACATCATAACTCTATTCACTTATAAGCACTTATAATACCCAAACATACAAATCATACTACGGAGCACATTACATGGAAAACCTAGTAAGACAATAAATTACAATTTCTTCTTTTCATGTAATCTTCAAGACTTGAACCTTCCTTTAATACTTCAAACTAAAGCRATGCATCTTTCTTCGAATGCCTTGGAAATGCCTTTAAGTTCTAAGTCTTGGAATCAAACTTAGCTACTGCACATGTAACAAGGTTAATGCACAATAWCATGTATAAGACTGCTTTTCAGCATATCTGTCTAGGAAACAGTTCCTACTGGTTCCTCACCAGTACATGGAACTTTGCATATCTAACTGTTCCTTGCAGATAGAAAAGTTAGTTCAATAGGTAATACTTATGAGTAATAACTTCTCTAAGGAAACATCATTCTAATAACAGCTGGTTCCCCACCAACTATACTCACAATTCATTGTCCTGTTTCCTATTCATTGTTTCTGTTTGTCATCATTCAAAACCTAAGGGACTCAACAAATTCCCCCTTTTTTATGATGATAAACTAATCAAAGTTACCTGCAACTAACAAGTTAGAAACAAAAAAACCCCAATTAAGTACACAAAAAAAATTGAGCAAAAACGAGCAGACTCAAATGAAACAGTTAGAGAAGCTAATTGGTTCCTAGAAAAACAGTAGAAAAAAACTGACTCCCCTAAACTAAGAGTCTAAGACTATGACTTAATCTAAACTAATAGACTCTAGACTTCAACTTTGTACGTTTCTCCCCCTTTTTGGCATCATTAAAAAGTAGTCTCACGTAATAGTTTAGTGCACAAATTGTAAAATGTGTTTATCCATACAGTGACATCAACCATCATTCAAGTAATATGCTGTAAGAAAGATTAGTCAAGGCATATTATACCATAGMAAAAGTTAATAGTTCATACAAGGCAGCAAAGTTCAACAAAAATAACCCATATCCACATGGAAAGAATGTTCGTGGATAGGGTGAGAATTATACACACCAACAGAATCAGTTCTTATAAAATAGAATTAGAAAGGGGAGGGGAAACAGGAGCAGAAAACAGCATCACTCCTCTCCATCATACTCTTTCTCCTCCTCTTCATCTACATCATCATCTTCAGGTTCAACATCATCATCATCAGGTTCCTTTTCAACCCCTTCTTCTTCCTTAGTTTCCTCATCTGGTTCTCCTTCAGTCTAATGTTGGTTCTCCTTAGTTTGCACTAGTTCCTCAACTTTTGGAAACTCCAATGTAGTTGCAGAAGCAAGGGCAGACACCTAAGCCTGTGGGGGAACAAAACCAATACCCGGAGCCATCTGAGCCTTAATGTTTGGAACCATAAGAAGTAGCAATTGAGTTTCAACTAACTCCTTTTCCATTTTCTTCACCTTGGTACTAAATGATGTTGACAAACCTTGAACCAAATTCATTATCATCTCAAGTGTACCCTCCTGGTTCTCTAACCTCTTTAGAACCATATCATGGACTGCTGGTTCCTCAACCTTCTTCTTCTTATTTGGGGGCTCCTTTACCACCTCTGTTGGTTCCTCCATCTGGAATCTCAACACATCAGAACCAATGTCAAGACCCTTTTGTTTAAGGATAGATTTAGTGAAAACTATGACAGGCACAATGTTTCCACTTAGAAGAACCTTACTGTCTTTTAGCAACTGTGTGATCATAGAGCCATAAGGCAGAGAGTGGTGTGATGAATGGTAGCAGTTCATCATGTGATCCAGCATTAGGGCAGGGAGATTAATCTTTATCTTCTTCATCATGAGATATATGAGAACCATCTCCATGATGCGCAATGTTCCCCTACGTTGAGCCCTTGGGATTAGGACTTTGTTGCACAAAGAATACAGAACAAGCATGACTGCTTCCTTAAGATTTGCAGACTGAAATGCAACAGACTTTTTGGGCAATTTGCCCACAAAGAGAAAATCATGAATTTCATCATGTGTAACTCTAACTAACACAAGCCAATAATCCCCTGAATACTTATCAAACCCATCCCTAGGTACATTTAACAGTTTGGCCAGAGAAGCAATTGACAAACTAACATCTACACCTCCAACTTTGGAACCAATAGACATATCAGGCAATTGTCCCAAATTCACATAAAATTCCCTAACTCCAGCAATATTAGCGGCATAACAATCAAACATAGGCATCCATTCTTGATAATCAATCATTTTCTTAAATCCAAACAAGGCAGGCACATCAAAATACCCCTTCTCAACTCGACAACCAGAAAGAACCAATCTAGCACTTAGTTAATAGAACCAGTAGTAGGGGATTCTACATACTTACCTTTAACAGCACGTGGGATTTTTGGTGGTACCCCTTCCTCTTAGTTCCCTGCATAGAACCAGCAGGTTGTTTTTTCTGAGCTTCCTCAACTTCCTTCTTCACTGAAGAACGAGTAACCCTTCCTCGTACAGTGATATCAACAACAGGTGTCCCCTCCTTCTGACGAATAACCTCCACGTCATCATCTTCAACCTCCTGATCTCCTAGATCCACATTCTCCAACTCCTGGTTTAAAGCTCTGCATACTTCCTGGTGTTGTTCCCCCTTAGACTGTGTTGGTTCCTTGCTGGTGGAACCAACAGTCTTAAAAGGACCAGTGTGAGGCCTAATATCTTTGATGGTTTGTTGGAATGATTTTTGTGGTGAGGATGATTTTTGTGGTGGTTCTTTTGTGGTGGTGGGTGATTTTGTAGGTGATGAGGTTTTGGAAGCAATTGTTGAAGATGGTTCAGTTGGTCTTTGTGCGGGTGGAGTAGGGTTTGGAGGCACATCAGTGTTTCCTTGAGATTGCGAGGAATCACTTGTATGTCCCCTTCCCCTACCTTGTCGAGCTATGTTGTTGTTTGTTTTCCTTCCCATGGTGTCTGATTGGCCTTTGATCACAATGAAATCAAGAACGATGATGAACAGTAACCGTGAACACTAACTTTCGAATTTTGAATTTCAAATTCAAGAACAGAGCAGTAAAGAGAGAGAGTTTTGATTGATGAAGTGAGAGAAGCAAGCTGCACAAAAGGGTTAGCACAATATATATAGAGAGCAAGGAGATGAGAGAGCAAGACTAGGTCGGTTGAGTCAATTGAATGAGCAACTACACTTTTTCAAAAATTGAATAGATATTTGCAATGATCACTTGCCTTAAATTTCTCAACCAACCTTTAAATTTGGCAATTTTTCATGTTTGCCTTGATCGTGAAGCTTAATAACTAAAATAAGATAAATTCTTTCCAAAAAGAAAATATCTTATAGTAATCTTCCAAAAAATATTAAAATATTAATCRGATGACATATCTGAGCTGATCTGTTGTTTCCCCTTGCTGGTACCTATACAGAACCGCTTCACCCTGTTTCTGACAATTTTTACCTAATTTCACCTGTTTCTCACAACAATGGTTCTCATCCTTTTAAGGCTTTAAACCATCTATACAACACTTAAAGGATTTCGACATAGGTATATGCACATACTATACAAGAAAATACAATTATAACCAATCATTGAGGGAAGTAACTGAAGCCAGTAAACCTAAAATCTAATTAACTAACCCTAAAACACCTAAAAACTAACTAAACCTCGCAAGACCCTTAACTTGCAAAAAGTCTCTCTACTCAAGGGTTTTTTTGAAGATGTCAGCTATCTGATCTTCACTTTTACAGAACAACAACTCCACCAAGCCTTTTTCCACATTGTCTCTCAAAAAGTGATCTTTTGGAGTGTTGTATAGGATTCTTTGAAATATTTATAGCACTAGTGTTGTCACGATAGATTGGAACACTATCATAAACAACACCAAAATCTTTCAGCTGGTTCCTTATCCACATTAACAGGGAACAGCATGATGTTGCAGATATATACTCTAACTCTGCTGTGAATAAGGCCACTAAAGTTTGCTTTCACTAGTAGAAAAAGAGACAAAAGTTGCACCTCTAAAGTTGCGGTTTGACCACAACTGCAGCTTTTAAGAGTTAAAAGCTGCGGTTTTTTAAAAAACCGCAGCATTTAAGCCAACTTAGAAAGCAAAAAAATGAATAAATCACAAAAGCTGCGATTTTTTGAGTAAACCGCAGTTTTTGACTTTATTAAAAAAATCAAACTTAAAACAAAACAACTAGGCTTCAACTAGTAACTCGGCCCAATAACATGAACACAAACAATTCCCTCATTAACTCGGCCCTGCCCTTTAAATACCAACTAAACCCTACTTCTCCCATTCACTCCTCTCACACTCACGCCTCTTCATTCTCTTTTCTGTACTGTCATCTTCTCTCATCTCTTCATTCACTTTCTCTCTCCTCTCTTTCAACCACCACCACATGCAACCAAACCCACCCCAACCACCACCACATGCAACCGAACCCACCCCAACCACCACCACAACCAAACTCATGCCTCTTCATTCACCCCTCTCTTTTCTATCCTCTTTCATTCCCACCTCTCTTCTCTCTCCTCTTTCATTGCGCCATGGCAGCACCAAACCCCGTTCGCACCTCCGATCCGCATCGTCGCCTAGTCGCCGCCGCTTCTCTCCAATCATCATTGCTGCACCGCCTTACTCCTCGCACCATGTAGCATTGCTTGCCTCGCCCCATCACACGGCTATAACTCTCTCCTTCCAAATCTTATCTCTTTTTTTGGTTTTTGGTTATTATAATTTTCAAATTGTTATTTTTGATTTCTGGATTTTTTTAGTTATTACGATTACAGGTTTAGGCACGCCTTGCCAACAATCGTCGCTCTCAGCCTCGATCTCCCCAAATCACGACAAGAACCCTCGATTTGGTTTTTAGTAATTTTTTTTGGTAAAATTCACACCCTAATCTCATATTTTTGTTTTTCGGGCTCTTTTAATTATTTTTTATTTTTAATCTGCATTTTTTGGGTTTGCTGATTTTCTATTATACTAGCCGTTACACCGCGCGCGATTGCGCGCGGTTCCCCGGACGGTATATAAAATGAAAGTTTGCAAACAAAATAACAATATAATATATTTACATACTTAAGTTATTATTATAAGTGTCATTATTTAATCGACAAATACACAATATTTTCACACTTGACATGGTATAATTACATGTATGAATTCCCAAAAGCCTAAACAAAATACAGATGAAATAGGAAACAATAGTGTTAAGTTCTTCAATACATGTCAAAAGACACAATAGAAGAATGAGGACAAAACAATTTAGATAAACACTATCCAACTAAAACTCTTTTGATCACTATCTAACACAGTCACCATAATACTAAGGTTGGTCGGCAATTTTAAGTTGCTGCTCTTTGATATTGAGATGTCTTTGCCTGTGCAATTTTCTCTCCTCTACAAGCTTCTCATGCTGTAGTTGATACTAAGCTAACTAATAAAATAAACGAAACAAGAATCTCTCAGCATCATGTATTGATCATTTGAGCTATGATTGAACATATACTGGAAAAAATATATTGCACCTTCAAACATTCTGCAATTTGACGACCTCTTGCTCCAAAACCTTGGCCCGAGATCCCTGATAAAAAGGATTACATTAAGTTATAGTTTACTAAGGTGCTGAAGTAAATGCTGAAAAATGACAATAACACAACCTGAAGTTTTTGACATAATTCCTCTATCTCTAGTTTTTGTCGTTTCAGGCTTTTAGCAAGGCTGCGTCAGTCAGGATCTAAAACAACAATCATGGATCAATTAGCAGCTATCAAAGGAATGTTTCCAAAACTAAATAGAGCAAAAATATTACTCGTAAAAGGAAATATGCAAGAGGAGAAACTAAAGACACTATGACGCAGATGAGAACCAACTCGCACAAATAAATCGGGCAATGCAACAGTTCACACAAAAATAAAGTGCAAAAAATGTTAATTTGTAAGTTGTGTCAATAAACAACATAAGAACATTCAGCATTTCTGTGAGTTTGTGGTTTTTTGGACTCTTAACATAGACTATGCAGTTCCATGATAATAAATCCCAAACACTGATGATAAACTCAAATTGAATTGAAATCCATAAAATACCCAATTATTCAAAAAATTAAAATTGGAAAATTAATCAAAAAAGCAACAAACGTCAAACTCGGGATAAAGACTCTTTGATTACCCTTCATGGGGTTCAACCTTAGCAGCTCCTACAACAAAGAATTCAGCCAAAAAAAAAATCAATTAAAAAACAAATAAACATACTAATAATCAAAACTTTAGGAAAATACACTAATATTATTCTGTACATCAGTCCAATTGCTTTGTTTGAGTCTAAAATTCAAATAAAAAGTGAATAAAGAAATTTGACCTTCAACGGTAATCTTAAAAATGTGAAGAATTGCAAGAGGTAAATCTCATACAGCTTACAACTCTTCAATCCGTCGAGTTCTATGCCAAAATCAACCTTATAAATGTCAAAAATTTTGTTGGTGAGTAGCTAAAGATGATTTTGGCATATAAAAATGTCATCAACCATTTAAAAAATAAGGTAAAGAGTTGAAAAAAGCTTCAATGTCAAAATCAACAAATTGTAAAGACTTTTAAAGGTTAAATTTTATATGCAAGAAGACCAAATTGTTCATGCCATAACTTTAAGGGAGGAAAACGTGTTTTCTTACAGTTTTGAAGTGGTTAATATATGGGTGTATGTAAAAATATGTCATGGGACTGTTAGCCTGTTTTTAGAAGTTTGACTCACAATAGTTTAAGACTTTCAGTTTAATRGCAAATTGAACGAAGCATTGGTTATATGGAGGCAATAAGACTCATTTCAATCAAATGGTTATAACCTTTTAGCTCATTTCCCTTATCACAATGTTTTTTAATTATCACAAAACAAAACTTTCACACCGAGGGTCTCATCATTAAACACTGAGAAAAGGAGGAGAAAAAAACTTGTACCTTTATTTTTTGTCTCGTGAGGAGTACAATGATGCCGAGCCTACCCTGATAGTAATCTTCACAACACTTTCACCACCTTTTTAACTCCATTTAAATCAATAGCTCTTCAGTATGCTTCCAACTAAAGAACGAACTTATGCAATTATACAGGTTGATTAGCTTTCACCAAAAAAAACTTTAAACTTTAACAAATATTTCAAGAAACTAAACCATACCCACCAAATCAAACAACGCCAAAAGCATATAAACACACTCTAAATTCGAAATTGGCCAAACAGCACTATACTTGAAAAATAAACCCCCAATCTGCAACATTGCTGCTACTAACTAGACACTTCCCGAGGTATCCAAGACCTGCTAGCTTGGCACAACCTCCCAAGGACCTGCTGCTTGCTATTGCTGCTATCCAAAGACATGTACCTGCTGCTACTGCATCATAGATTCACAGCCACTGCCTCCACAGAACCCAGGGTCCCGCCCACAGTGCTACTGCATCATCACAGGTTCAATTCCTAAAAAGAAACATGATTTCTTCTTTAAACAAGAGACTTGGGTGCATATAAAATGATATAATTCACCACAAAAATCCATTGATGAGAGTCTAAGTTTCTACCAACGAAAATACAAAGTAATTAACATATCTACGACACAGTAAGAAAAATAGCAACTTATTTCTTATTATTTCTTCATCGCATGTTCACTAAATTGAGAATGTTATATCAAATATCAAACTATTCTATTGAAGAGGAAAAAAAGAACTTACCTCCACTGGAATGTAAGCCCTCAAGCTACTCTATCTAGTGGCATAATATACACCAAAAATAAGAAGATTTCCACGAACCCAAAAGGTTACAATGAATTATTGTCAGTGGGGTTGCAAAATCGTTAAGTAACCTGTATTCGAATAAATCTCGACTCCTATCTCAGCTCAGAACAAATTAAACATACCAAATTGACAAAAACTAATTAGTAAAAATCTTTTTGGTATCTTTTGTCAACTCCATCAATGAACATAATTCCTTGTTGTGCAGCTACCACATAATAATCATCCGCTTGAGACAGAAAACTAAAATATAGCCCACGAAACAACATGCAATAAATAGCCTTAAATATTATCCCTGAACTAAAATTGAATACACACAGTAGAGTACATCAGCTTTCCATTATCCTAAAACATTAGACGAATTAATTCCCATTACAACTTATCTTGAATTTCATTTTGATTAGACAATTAATTCCGAAAACAAACACAGTCGAAGTGATCACAATGTCGAACCGTCGGATGGAAGAGGAGGAAGTAAGAGCAGCGTAAACCGTTGGATCATTTGTTGATGTATAAAGTACTGTTCATATGCTCTAACTTGTCATTGTTGAACAGTAAAGTGCTTGTAAACGTTTATAATGGTAAGGATAATCAACAACCGCTATGTCACAATCTAACCTCAATTTCAACAAATTTTTTAATGCAAGTAACAGCATTTTTGGTAAAATACTTGTATTATACACAAGCTCTTACCCAAAACCCTCTTAAAAAAACATCTTTTATACACTACTCCAAATTAACCCCACGTGATAAATGGCGTTCCTTTATCAAGTAAAACAATCAACAACCATTATTTCACAATATAACCTCAAHTTCAACATATTTTTATGCAATCAACATCATCTTAAAAGTGGAATCACCCAATTAACACCATTTTTAAAGTGAAATCACCCAACATTAGCAGAGGGGATCTGATAAAAATTAAAAATAAACCCAAGTTAAATACTTGTTGATGATCTCATCAAAATAAAGAGAACAACTTAAATACTCGCTTATCTCATCAAATCAAAGAAAACAACCAAACCTTAAACTCTAACTAAGCAAGATAACTGTCAAATTGAATTTAAATAAAAAAAACAACCATATTCTACAAAAAAAATGGGAAAATTCAGGAATAATAAAAAAAGGCAACAAACCTCAAACTCTGGATAAATCATTCCCTTAAGAAGACTCTTTGATTTTCCTTGACGGGGTTCAATCTCAGCAGCTTCTACAACAACAAATTCAGCAAAAGAAATCAATTAAAAACAAATTAACATAATAAAAAAACCAAAACTTTAGGAAAATACACTAATCAAGTATAGAAAAATGTTTTATAAATCAAGCTTATTCATCTAAACTATTAGTAATTCAGAATAAAGTCACTAACCCATAAAACCCACAAAGCCCTGAACACACAAATCAGTAAAAAAACATAAAGAGAGAATGGAAATTTGAATAATTACTTGAGATTGAAAATGGAATCGGGAAAGCCTACTCAATTGCAACTTCAAATCGAACTAAAACGAAAGCAAAATATCAGTCTCACTGTAGTTCTTGAGGACGGCTAAAAACATAAGAATAATCTAGAATTGAACTCAAAGTAGAGAATGAAAAAACGACTTACCATTGCTTATGTTGTCGGCGATGATGATTGCGAACACGGAACTACGGAAGCAATCAAAGAAGCAAGCTAGGCCATAGCCTGAATAAACATGGAATATGACGATCGATCCAATTAGGGATTCTATAAGAGGTTGATGGCCCGACATTTAAGACAAGATGGAAGGTTGGCAGCAAATTCTAGGAAAATGAGAGTAGGAAGATGAAGGGTGGCAGGTTAGGGCTGGAAGATCGAATGTGAGAGGATAGAGGAAAATGACGAATTGAGGAGTGAGAATGAGGTGAATGTTCGTGCTAGGGTTTTTTTTTGAAGAAGAAAGAGGAGAGAAGTGGAGATGAGGCGTGGGAACCGTCGGATGCCAATTACTTGAGGAGGAACCGTTAGATGCCAATCGCTGACGTGTAGAGCACTGTTCATATGCTCTCATTGTTCATTTTATGAACAGTAAATGCCTTACAAACTTATATAATGTAAGGATAGATCTTGAATTTTTTGTTTTTTTGGTTTGTTCGACTTTTTTTTATTATTTTCGATTTTTTTCGACTTTTTTTGTTGAATATTTTTTCGATTTTTTGTACTTTTTTTATTGTCTAATATTTTATTTTGGTTTTTCTAATCTATTTTTGTTCCATTTTTGATGGTTTTTTCGCAAATTTATTATTGTATATTCTGGTTTTGTTCGTTTTATATTTTTTTATTATATAATCTTCACCATCTAATTTCATATTTGCTATTCAATGAAAGTATTGGAGTTGGGCGAAAAGCAGCAAGAGAAAACAACATTTCGTCTCATAGAAATTTCCAGATTATTTTTGTAATATAATTAAATTTTTAGGTTGTCATAATTAGCTTTTTCTTGTAATGATTGAATTATTTATGTAATTTTTAAATTTAATGAGATTTTGTTCACAGAATCTTTACTTATATGTATATAAATTTGTTTTGTTTTGACATTTGCTATTTTTTTGGTTTTTAGTTATTATTAGTATGATTATACATTATTGACAATTTGTTAATTCATAATATTAAAAGGAAATAGACAATCAAAAAATTCAGCAAAGCATGAAAGAATTTTTTTTAAAAAAATTAGCTATTAAAAGCTGCGATTAGGGTTAAAAACCGCATCTTTTGAGTAGTCAAAAGCTGCGGTTTTTATCCCTAACTGCAGCTTTCCGCAGCTTTTGAGTGCAACAAATGCTGCAGTTTTAGCTAAAAACCGCAGCTTTTGATGTATTTTGTCAAAAGCTGCAGGCCCAAAAGCTGCACTTCAAAACCGCAGCTTTTGGGCCCTAATTAACCGCAACTTTTGTGCTTTTTTTTACTAGTGTTTTTAGAACCCCAAGAGATTAGACAAGAGCTAAGATAATGTGCTAGACCTGATGTGCTATTTCTATCAACAAGGAAACCAGCATAATCTGCATCTGTGTACCCAATTAAATCAATCGAGCTACCTTTGGGGCACCATGAGCACATATCTACTGTTCCCACAAGATATCTAAGTATCCTCCTAACAGCCTTCAAATGTGACTCCTTTGGATTGTTTCGAAACCTGACACATAATCTAACAGAAAATACAATATCAGGTCTACTAGCTGTTAAATAAAGGAGGGAGCCAATCATCCCTCTGTATAGTGAGGCTTCTATATCTATTCCCTTCAAATCAGCATCCAGTTTTGTAGATGTGGGAACACGTGTGTCATAAGCCTTACTATTCTCCATGCTAAATTTCTTCAGCAATCTTTCAAGTACTTTTGCTGATGTATCAAGTTTGCTTAATCTGTAGTCCTATGAAGAATCTCAATTCTCTCATCATGCTCATTTCAAATTCACTCTTCATAATATTAGCAAAATCATTACATAGCACCTGATTAGTAGCACCAAATAAAATATCATCAACATAAATCTGTACTACAATTAAGTGGTTCCCCTTGGTTTTGATAAACAATGTTTTGTCTACTGTTCCCCATTGATAATCATTTTCCATTAAGAAGGTAGACAATCTCTCATACCAAGCTCTTGGAGCTTGTTTCAATCCATATAGTGCTTTGTCTAACTTGTATACATGATGAGGAAACAACTTGTCCTCAAAACCAGCTGGCTGCTTCACAAATACCTCTTCCTTTAAGTATCCATTCAGAAAAGAAGTCTTGACATCCATCTGAAACAGCTTCATATTTATGTGAGCAACATAAGCAATCAAAATTCTAATAGCCTCTAATCTAGCTACTAGTGTAAAAGTTTCATCATAGTCAATTCCCTCTTGTTGGTTGTAACCTTGCACCATAAGCCTTGCTCTATTTCTGACTATTGTACCTAAATAATCTAATTTGTTTCTGAAGACCCATTGTGTACCAATGAGTGTTCTATCCTTGGGTCTAGGTTCAAGATGCCAAACCTAGTTCCTTTGAAACTGAATTAATTCATCTTGCATTGCTAGAACCCAATCAGGATCATTTAGAGCCATTTTTTAGTCAGTAGGTTCTATAATACACATGAAAGAATAGAAAGCACAAAAGTTTTGATAAACACTTCTTCTCGTTTGAATCCCCTTGTTAATATTGCTTATGATCTGATCTRGGGGATGAGAAGATTGATACTTTTAGTTTTTGAAAGTAATATCATTTTGTGCTTCCTTATTTGGTTGGAAACAAGCGTCATCATGAATCTCTTCCCTTTGTGAGGAACTAGAAGGATTCATGGTCACACYGTTTCCCGTAACATCTCTTACCTCCAGTTCAAGGGGTGTTGTTTCATCATTGTTAAGCTCATTTGTTCCCCCTGAACCTCTTACCTGTCTTGCACGGAGGAACCATCAGGTCCTGGTTCCCCTTCTAAATTCTCATTATTCTCATCTTCTCTTCTAGGTCCTCCACCATCATCRWTTGATGGATCAGTAGGTTGACCTAGKTCTGCTTGCAAATCTTCCRAAGAACCAGCAGCATGGTTCYCCGTAAACTCCATTAATCCAATTACTTCATCAGGTTGTACCTCTACAATCTCAGAAGACATGTTAAATTCATCAAACACAACATGGACACTCTCCTCAACACACAAAGTYCTCTTATTGAAAAYTCTATATGCTTTGCTTTGAGCAGAATATCCAAGGAAGATTCCCTCATCACTCCTAGGGTCRAATTTATCAAACTGGCTCTTCCCATTGTTATGTACATAGCATTTGCATCCGAAGACACGAAAGTATGCAATATTGAGCTTTCGACCTNATTAGTTGTTTGGGTAAGAGGTCGAGCTAACGACGTTAAACAAGCGCTTTGCGGGAGGCAACCCATAGTTTATTGCTTTTTAGAGTAGTTTGTAGCTGAGTGTAGCTGTAGTGTAGAAGTTTTGAGTGAGTGAGGGTGAGGGATTTGATGGATTTCACTAAGTGTGCAGGAAACAGGAGTTTCGTAGAGTTCAAACCGATCGGTTTGGGTTAAACCGATCGGTTTGGGCTGTAGGTTTGATTTGGTCGATCGGATGCGTGAGCTGAAGAAAAAATTGAAACGCAGTTCAAACCGATCGGTTTGGGTTAAACCGATCGGTTCACCTAAATCGATCGGTTTGATCAAACCGATCGGTTCAGAGGATTTTCGCGAAATTTTCAAACATCTCCGAATCAGGTGAAAGAGTAGTGTTTTCTGACTGGAAACGACATTCTAAGAAGGACCCACTTAATGTAGTGGGCACCACCCTATTTTTGCCAAATTCGGCTCCTAAAGTGGTTTTCTTGGCACTTTTTGTTTTCAGTCAGGAAAAAATTGCCGAAAACATGTCCAATCTTTCTCATTCCTTCGTTCTTTCTACTATGTATGGTGTTGCGCTTGATATACTTCCTTCCATTTGCACTGAGGACATTGCAAAGGTTGGCTTGGGGGAGGAATTTGTCAAGCACACTCTAGCGGTTTGAGGTAAGTTTTTATTGCTTTCTAGTTTAGATTTTATTGCTTTCTTAGGATAGTTGCAAGGTTTGTACCATTCATTAGGAGTGGGAGTTTACTTGCATCCAAAAAAAATGTATTGTTTTCTTAGTTTAGTTTAGGAAAAATTGGTGATCTCTCTTGTATATGATTGGATTCTCTTGAAAAACTTGTCTCCCTATACCCCATTGGTTATGAATTTTTTTTTTATGCTTGTGATGCTTGAACTCGACCTTTGTGAACATGTGATTCCTTTTCTGATTCCTTAACTAGATTAGATGAACATGATTAGCCTGATGTATCTTTGGAACGAGGAAGAACTTACCTTGAGAGGATTTGAGCTTAAATGCATGATTATTCATATTTCTTTCTTGTGAGTTAGTTCCTGGTGTGTCACTTTCTCGTAGTCTTGGCTTGGTACTTGTCTATTTGATTATTTGGTCGTGTGTTGAGGATGATTGGAGGCTTTCATTGTTAGGAGTCGTGCTTCAGTGTTTAGAAACATTATTATCCCTTGATCCCTGATTTTGAGCCTGATTCCCATATCTTCCCTAAACCTCTTTCTAAGTGTTACCTTTGTTCATGCAGCACATCCTTTTTGCCACTTTAAGCATTTCTGGATAGCTGGTTCCCCTGTATTCCTGAATCAGGTTGTCTTCTCTCAATATTTTGAAAACATCTTAGTACACAGATTAGGTGATTCTTCATCCTCATCAAGACCGAGTCAGACTCACCCCACCATGATGTATCATAGCATTTTGAAATGCAACCCGCTTTATCTCCAGGTTTGGACTGTCTTGTTCTTCACTTCAGACAATCCTCGATGAGATGTTCTTATCCTCCACACTTGAATCAACCTACCCAGAAGCAGAGTACTATTATCTTAAATTTCATCACTTTGAAGTTCTTCCTCTGGTCACGAAGTGATCTTTCAACCCTTTGGCAATCATGTAATTCAATCTCTTCTCTTCTATTTTCCTTACAAGCCATGCATCTAGGCTGGTCTCTCTTAGTCTGAGACTCAATTAGCATTTCATGAGTCAAAAGGAACCAACTCAACTGTTCCAGGATAGGGTGGACATATCTTTTGCTCACATTATTGTTGTTACCTTAGCG
>SNQN01001119.1:50346-81799 GCA_008642245.1 Bassia scoparia
ATTTAGGTAAAGTTTACAATTTACTATTGACTTGGTGTCTCAGTCGTACCATCTAAATCAACGAGATTGCTTCTCACGCATTTACATTTTAGGGTCTTCTCAACTTGATCTAATCCCCACATATATTATATATGTATTAAATACATATATATGTATATATATACATATGATATATACTTGTGTATAATATACATATATACATATAATAATTATATATATAGGATTAAATGATAAGCTCCTTAAAATGAAGGCGTGGACAAATCGTGATCATATGAATTATGACGGGGTAATTTATTTCATGAAAAATACTGGCACAATTTTCCTGTTAATGTGCACAAAAACAAAAAATAGCACATTTATGGTACCAAAATGATGCATTTTCTATAAATCTGCACATCATACAGCATTCATCTCTAAAAATGAAACGCCAAAGCTTCTTTCCACACTGCTCATTTTAGATTTTTTCTCAATTGAGCTAACCACCTATATAATATAATAATAACACACACAAAAGCAAAACTGGTCAAATTAAAAAATTGCGCAATAAAAAAGACACATTGAGCACAGAGAGCAGGGACAAAGTAGAAAGAGATACAAGAAAAACAAAAGGAACTTTTGACCACCAAATCTAGCAGCCATGAGAGGAATTGAACATTGTTGTACTTGTAATGGTAGGCATACTACATTGTTACCTAGCATTACAAAACCTGACTTCTCCAGTGGTGCAAATTGTGCTCTCCAAATCCTTTCAAGGCATAACAATTGTTACTCTCAGGTAGATTTAGCCTGATAAGATGCTTCAAGCTCCTCATGTCACGACAAAGAAAACCAAATTTCCTTGTCTCATTTCATTTTCATGCGTTTGATCTCTTTATTTCTGCAAAAAAGTAAGTCTGTCAAAGATTCCCAACCAAATAATTATTGAATTAAGAGTAGATATCTTCAAATCCCAATACCTGACATAAGCAGCAATGCCCAACCAAAGAGCAAGTACTAGACAGATTAGACATCCCTGCAGAAAAACATTAAACTTGAAGTCCTTGAAGACAATCAAACATGAGTCTCCTAAATTGAGACACCAAGGAGTCAGAAAAATATTGCTGAACAGATCCCACTGAACAGTGTCATAAGGACTAGGATACAGTAATTTAGATAGCTGGAAAACTCCGTGCAAGAATGAAGGAGCAGTCAAAATGACAAACTTTCATGATAGAATACTTCCAAAGTCCCACATACAGTTTTATACATTTGATAAATGCCAGATACATTCTATATCAACTTGATCAACTGTCGACAACAAAACAATGGTGAAAAGGAGCATACATGCCACTTAAAACACTACCCAAATTAGTTTTCAGACCAGTTTTAAGGTTTTCTGACCAGTTTTCCGGTTTCCCTCTTTATTTCTCCTTTCATATTCATACAGTAGATTTCCAGATTTTTCAGACCACCTCAATCTTTCATAATCTTCCATTGGCTTCCCTCATCATTTGGATCCATTGGTTTCCCTACCTCRGCTTCTACTRAAACCACAATCCAACAMTTCTCATTTCCGCACAGATTCATTTTCTGTTTAATACAGCCAACGAGCAATTCAAGTGTTACAACTAATTGGAAAATTACAATTATTTTTTTACCTCTAATTTGAAGAGGAGTTGGGAGTTGAACAATTGTAGCCAGYGAGAAAAAATTAGAGGCAATTAGAGCAATTACATCCTGCAAGCCAACGAGAAAAGCGACGGCGGAGCAGCGACACGRCAGAACAGTCAGCAGGACGACGACAGAGAAGGAGAGAGAGAAGGAGTGCAGCACGAATCGAGGCTTCGTTGGTGACGAGTCAACGACGACAATACTTCGGTGGTTTCGGGTCCATGGAGGGTTTGTTGATTTTGATCTTGTTTCTACTTATTGTGATTTTGGGGTTTTCCTAAATTGTTGGTTTGTTTTTTTGCAATTAAGGTGTTTTCTTCAATTTTTAATCTTTAAAGTGATGATTTTATTGGGTTTTTTCTGCAATTGAGGGGTGAGGGCATGGATGTGACGGTAATGGAGGTGGGTGGGGCTTGGTGGTAATGGAGCCATGGAGGTAATGGAGGTGGTGGTGGTAGATGGAGGTTGAGCTTTTTGGAGGTGGGTGAGGCTTGGTGGTAATGCAGCAAGGAGGTAATGGAGGTGGTGGCGATAATGGAGGTGGGGCTGTTTGGAGGTGGTGCTGCTTGTGGAGCCATGGAGGAGAGAGGAGAGAGAAAGGAAAGAAARTGAAGAAGAGGTGGGACCCACACGCCGGAATAGTTTTTCATTTGGCTTGAAAACCAATTTGGGTAGTGTTTTACAATGGTTTTGTAAAATGTGGGTAGTTATTTTTAATAAAAAAAATAATGGATAGTTATTTCTAAAGTTTTGAACAATGTAGGTAGTTCCCAACAAATTTTCCTATAAAAAATAAAGGGATTTCATATTTTTTAAGCAAGGGCATTTAAGACTTTTACTTCATTAAGGGTGACTAAGTCTTTTAAGAGGCGGGACACCATCTTCCTTCCCCCTTCCCTTATATAATAATTCATATATATATAGATTTAGGATCAAATGAGAAGCATCCTTAAAATGAGAAGCGTGAGAAGCAATCTTGATCGTTGGATTTTGAATCGAGGGTCAAGATTTATTTCATGAAAAAAGTAAATGTGCAAATTTTTGTACATAAATGTGCACGATTTTTTTTGTAAATGTGCAAAAACCAAAAAATATGCACATTCATGTACAAAAATTTGCACATTTACTATTAAACTTATGCANAGGGCATTTAAGACTTTTACTTCATTAAGGGTGATTAAGTCTATTAAGAGGGGGGACACCATCTTCTTCCCCCCTTTCCTTATATAATAATTCATATATATATAGATTTAGGATCAAATGAGAAGCATCTTTAAAATGAGAAGCGTGAGAAGCAATCTTGATCATTGGATTTTGAGTCGAAGGTCAAGACTTATTTCATGAAAAAAGTAAATGTGCAAATTTTTGGACATAAATGTGCACGAATTTTCTTGTAAATGTGCAAAAACCAAAAAAATATGCACATTCATGTACAAAAATTTGCACATTTACTATTAAACTTATGCACATCTTGACCGTTCATCTAAAAAATCAACGATCAAAATTGCTTCTCACACTTCTCATTTTAAGGGTTCTTCTCATTGGATCCAAACCCTATATATATATATACGGTGATGATTGATATTAATTACTAAGTGATTTTATTGTAATATTTTTTAACATGTCACAAATAAAAAGCGACAAAATTTTTAGAATTTATGGTGTGAGAATTAGAATTCTAGACTTTTTGTTGTAAAAGAGGTGCACAGTTTTTGGTGCGATTGATATATTTTCATTTATCACCAATTTTTTTTTTAACTAGCATAATATTTTACACCAAAAAATATTATTTATCTAAATTAGCACAATATAATAAGAGCAAATCTTTCAATGATATTACAATGTATTATTTACCCATCGTTGGTATAGAATATTATCAAATAATGTTGTGAAATTATGTAATGTAAAAATATTATTTGAATTCAATCAATCAATTAGAGCCTTGGTCCCATAAGTGGGGTCGGCTAACATGAACCAAAAGTGATTATTATAGGAAGTCATCCACATAGATTTTCCTCCTCCACCCCCTACGACTGTGAGCCTTATTCTCTTGCAAATCCATGTACTCCTTCCCATCAAGTCATTTTCGGTCTACCTTTACCTTGTTTAAAATCTCACTAATCCCACTCTTTCACTCTTTGCATTGGTGCCCGCCTAGGTTGCACGGAGACGGGTATGGGGACATATACGGGTACGGGGACGGGGACGGGAAATGACAATTTCAAAAATTCTCGGGTACAGGGACGGCTTTGGGGACGAGATTTTTTTAAAAAAAAATAGAGTATTGCAAAATAAAAAAAAGAGAAATATTAATGTAACAAAATAAAATAACAATACAAATAACTTAGTCCAATGTTTGCTACAAGTTACCACATTTAAACAAAAAACACTAAGAATTGTCATTAATCAACTCGTTCTCTAACTCCGGCTCATCTAGTGAAAGTTTCGCAAACTCTAACAATCCCACATCATCCATTGAATCAAAAGTATCTCCACCAACATCTCACAATTTGTTCTTCTCATCTTGATATGCATCGGAATTTCTAGATAAAAGACGAAGATTGTTGTGAATGAAAACCAAATCTTCGGCACGACTTGGATTCAACCTATTCCTCCTTAATGAGTGAATGAATGCGTAAGTGTTCCAATTCCTCTCACAACAAGAGGAGGAAGATGGTTGCCCAAGCAACTTGAAAGCCAAAGATTGAAGAAGAGGAGTGTCGGCGCCAAAGTTAGCCCACCAAGTCAAAGGATCCTCGGTGCTTCGCTTTGAAAGAGAAATTGGGTCTTCAAATGAACCCATCACGAGTGAGAATTGTGCATACTCATCGTAGACTTTACCTTGCTGATCCGAATTTGGAAATATTCTCCGAAAGCACTTCACTCTTTCACGAGAAATTTCGATATCTCTATGAGGAGCTTAGTTTTAAAAAGTGTGAGGCGCTAGGCGAAAGCGCTAGCTTTTAGGATATGAGGTGCTAATTTTTGCTAAATCCTTTATAGGTCAAAAGTAGAACATGTATAGTACTCAAAATAATAAAATAGCAATATTATTGAATTCAAATAGATATAAAGAGTCATTGTTAATGCTATGCTACCGCAAAAGACTAAAACATATTAAAAATAAAAGAGGGAAGAAGAAAGCAAACATAAGAAACTTGGTTGATGACTTTGTAGGAGTGTAGAACACTAGAAATCATCATCATCATCATCATCATCATCATCACACTCCTCGTACTCATCCTCGACATAATCTCCATCGTTGTCATTGTCTTCCTCCAATTCRTCATCATCAAGTTGAACTCTAGAAGTAACATTTGGTGTAGAACTAGTCATAGGAGCTTTCCCTTTGTTAGCTCTTGAAGAAGATCCTCCAACATCCTTTCTTTGTGCTCTAGTGGCATAACTAGGATCATTGGCCCGGAAGCTCTACCAACAATATCCCAAGTCAAATCATCATCCCCAAAGACTAATTCCTCTCCATCCGAGTTCTCATCCATTTTACCAACTAACCACTCATTGCTATCATCAATCTCATCCAAAAGAATATACAAGAGTGTCTTGGTTTATTGTTATCTCGTTCAAAGCAAACACGATTGTACTTACAAAAACATTCACTCAATCGACTTGTGCAACCGTTCCCTTTAGATGAATGCACAATATTCAAATAAATTTCATTAATAAACTTGATAATCTTTAGAAATGCAAACAAATTTTCAGTAAAAAGTACTTACATGTTGGGAAACACTCCAATTTCTTTCAGCAACCACTTCACTACAAGTGGAGGCTTTAGAACCCTTACACAACAACGTGGCAGTTAGGGTGAGAACCATAAGAACTCCACCACTCCGTAAATACACGAGACAAGTTGAAGGTTTAAATTATTCTCCACATGAAAGAGAGACATTAAGAAAACTCATAAGATCTATTACTGAACTGAAAAAACGAATACCCTGGGATTTTCTTCCTTTGCCTAATTTCATATGATAGTTGAAGATCCGGTTTATTTCTATAGCATCAAACTCCATTAGTATCTTTTCTTGAATCCTTCCACTGCCGTAGTCACTCCAAGCAATCAACAATCCCGTAAGAACTTCTTCAAATTGCTTGTTCGGATGTCTAAATAAATTGTGGATTAAGAAATAGCGGCTGCATGCAAAGGCCTAGTAATTGGCTTCCCATCTTTATCAATGTACTCAAAGGCTTTCTTAAACGATCTTTGAATGCAAAACTCTTAGCAAATGGCCTCCTATAGCTCTACCAGGCATTCATAATTGCACCCCACGGTGCTCTTTTCACCAATCAACTAATCTTTAGAACTTTAACAAGATGCTGCAATTTAAGAGCGTCTAAAACATCCTTCAAAATGTTCTTGCAAAATGATTAAAGCTACTTTCTTCCCACCCTTCCTATAGCCACCTAGATGATTCCATCTTGCTGAAGTCACCACTCTTTCTCAAGTTATCTTTTGTTAATGAAATTGAGCAAGAGTTATGAAAGAAAGTAGCTCTTGTCACCGCCGACCTATCAAGTTCTTTTGATTAGTAAACCTTCTCATCATATGACAAAGAAATGTGGCTAATATATACTTCCATCAACATGCAACGCTTAATGCATTCTAACTTAGGAATTTCCAATACCTCCAACATTAAAATCAAACACAATTTGCCGCACATGATCCAATAAAGATGCGGTCTGTGAGGCTTCAAGCATTTCCTAACAATTTGTGCATATCAAAAAGTCATATTTTTTAATAATGAAAAAAAAAATTATAAAATGTCACCAATTGAAAATGTCTATACCGCCCTTAACATAGTTATAGCATTGTCGTAACCACTTGAATAAAATTGTGCTCCAATTTCTTCAACCATATCATCAACCATACGAAACAACAAATTTGCATCTTCACAATCCCTAAAACTCCATGGACCCAAATGAACAATGAACCTTAGGAGAGTTCATAAGAAAAGTTGACATATCCTTTGAGGCTACGGAATCACGCCACCCATCTATAAAATAGACACCTTTTGATGCGCCACTCTTTTTGCTCTTCCACTCTACCTTATGGTCTCGTCTACTTCTTTTCAGAGGACCTTAGTCGGATGCATTTAAGGCTCTTAATACCCTGAACCATATTGACAATTGACTCAATACAATCACTCCAAAACTTCATAAGAGGCATGAATAATGATCCAACATCATAAAACCACCTAGCAATGTCTCTACAAACTTTGTCCCTCAATTGTTTGTCACAAGCTCCAAATATCCCTTTCCTTTCTTGCCTCGCTTTCAACACATCTTTTGGTGTTGATGTGACAAACATGTCCAATGGTCCCTTTACCCTAGATCTTTTCTTTCCCTGATGGACATTTCTCTCATCAACATCTTCTTCATCATAATCATCAAGATCAACTACATCTCTAGGCATCATCTGAGTCACACTTTTTGCTTCGGCCTTCCTAATCGTAAAATTCTTCACTTCCTCGTTTTTGGAAGGAAGTGGTGTGAGGTGGGTTATTTTGGAGGGAGTGAATTTGGCGAGGGGTTGGGGTGGTTATGGGAAGATTGTTTTAATATAGAGATATAATGACTGATTGTATTTGATATCTTGAATTCTTGTATACTACCCTAGTGGTACATGTTTTAACTTGTTTGCAAATGTTTTTCACCAAGATTTAACAGAACACATGTTGACTGATTTATACATGAATGTATGTGTTTCAATGCAGATTACATCTCTATACGGAGGGCCTATAGAGTTTCTTTTTATTGTGGAAAGTATTGAAGACCCAGCATACCATGCTGTATCTAGGCTTTTGAAAGATTATAAGGTATTCAGCTTGATTTGATTCTTCATTGTTTTATTGTGAGCTGTATACATTGGATGCTTGTTAAGGGCATGACTTCCTCAATACTAACGATACCTAATTATGCTTATTTAGTGTTTGCCTATAAGTTTTTATCTTTCACTTGAAAGGACTATTCTCATTTAAGGCCGTAAGAAATAGAGTATTTATGATTTAGTTAAAAAATGTCAAATTTTACAATTTTTAGGTCTTCCACTGCTGTGATTGGTAAAGTGTTGAAAGGCATTGCTAGTCTGCAATGGAAAGCTTATCATTACAATATCATTCATGTATTTGGAGTCCAAATTCTCTTTGTTTTGATTGGAATAAAGAGGGAGTTTCTGATTTTCCTTATAAACAATAAACAAAAGTGTATGTATGTTGATTAATGCCATACAAACATTTAACAATAATTATGTATTGAATTGGGTATTATTGATTGAATCTTACTTTAGAAGTAAGTTGAGAGATACTAACCCTATTTATTGGTCCAATAGTGGATTGATCGATTCTTATCTTCATGTATATGTCTCGTATTTATATATTATTATTGTTTTTGGACATTTAATCAATCAATCAAAGCCTTAGTGTCATGAATCAAAAGTGGTATTTTGGGTAGTCATCCACAAAGATTTTCCTCATCCACCCCTTTACGACCCCTTTATGACTGAGAGCCTCATCTTCCTGTTTTTGTAACTCTTTCCAACCAAGTCATTTATGGTCTCCCTCTATTTCGTTTAAAAAAATCTTCATGTTCCCACTCAACTTTCGCACCGGGGTCTCCATTTACATGTCCAAACCAACGCAAGTGCCTTTTCCTTAACTTGCTTACAATGTCCGCAACACCAACTTTCTTACGCATAACTTTATTTCTGATTCTATCTTGTAGAGTGTTCCCGCACATTTGGACCCTACCTTTTAAATGTGATCCTTAGAAATAACATTATGTACCATAGAGTAGAGTAGCACTCGTCTTATAGTATTTATCCCTCAACTTTAGAGGGATGCTTAGATCACACAACACTCTTGTGGCCGCTCTCCATTTAAGTCGCCTGGCCTCGTGTAGTCGTGTGAACCACAACTTGCTCAATATCACCATTCTTTTGTATGATTGACTCAAGGTATTTAAAGCACTCACTCATGGCTCGATCCTTTCCGTCCAACCTCACCTCACCATCAATTGGCCATCGATCCATCTATCCTCTTGAGAAGTTTGGTTTCAAACCCGTGTTCCAACTGGAGGAGTACACCATGCTAATCCCGTCGTGCGGGTCCCCACCGAGAGGTCCACTGCAACGGTCCAAGAGCCACGACAAATTATCACCTACACTCGGAGAAGCAAGGCACCACACAAGGAGCATGCCCAGCTCATACAAGCAAGTACTCCTTGTAATTAATGCTCTGTCACAGCTCACCAAGTAAAACAAATAGTACACTGGAGTTGGTAGGATATCATGGGACACCTTTTGATTACAGCTTTTGCTAGCAGCTTTTGTATGCACAATTCTAGTATTATGTAAGCTTAAAAGGGGAGGAGTGAATAGGGGAAGTTATGCATGTATTTTGTAATTCAGTAACCTTTGAGATTTGTGGCCTCAAGTCACTGTGGAGACTAGTGACCTCAAGTCACCTTGTATCTTGTTATTCCTAGCAAATTAATCAAAATCACTCTCCTAGCATTTCATCCTAACCTGAGTTAATCATACTTACATCTCATAAATCTGAGTAAAACGTTACAAGTGGTATCAGAGCAACGATTCCGGTGAGTGTGGGTGGGAATGGCAACCGCGGCGCAGCGTTACGGCGAGGTGGAGGATCGTCTGGAAGAATTGGAACAACGGTTTGACCAGATGGAGACCAGAATGGAGGATCACGAAAGGAGTATGAAGGAGACCATTACCGAAACTCTTAACGAGGCGGTTCTGAAGTTGGACGAGCGGATCGAGGCCCAAGCCGCGGCCACTGCGGCGGAGCAAAAACGAATGTTTGACGAGCTCAAGTCGTTGGTGACCAACCACCAGCCTGGGAACCCAGAAAGGTCGCGAGGCAACGCTGGGTCAGGTGAACGGAGTTCCAGCACCACGCGACCAAGGCCACCCGAAACATATGACGGCGGCGGTCAAGGAGGAGGACCGGCGTGGAAGCACAAAAGACTGGAGATGCCCACGTTCGAGGGTAATGACCCGGATGGGTGGATTCTGAGGGGGGAGAAGTATTTTGGGTTCTATCACTTAAACGAGAGGGAGAAGATGGAAGCTGCTGTGGTGGCTATGGAAGGGGATGCGTTGCGTTGGTTTCAATGGGAAAACCGCCGGCGACCGGTTCACTCGTGGGAAGGGTTGAAATCGCGAATCTTGAGCCAATTCCGACCAGCTCACGCCGGAACCTTGCACGAGCAATGGTTGGCTTTGAAACAAGAGACTACTGTCTTGGAATATCGTAAGAAGTTTATTGAACTTGCATCACCATTAACGGATGTGTCTGAGAATCTCATGTTAGGCCATTTCATAAATGGGCTCAAGGAAGAAGTTCGGGCCGAGATACGGGTCTGGAACCCATACACATTAGAGGACGCAATGGACCTTGCGAGTCGGGTCGAGGAAAAGAATCGGGTCGGAAATTTGAGGAAGGGTGGATCTGGGTTTACCGGTGGGCCAGGAAAGGGAAGCTACGGGTCTGGGCCTTACAAGAGTACTAGTGGGCCTGGGCTGACGAGTACTCCTGGGCCTTCTGGTGGGAGCGCAGCAACGGGCTACAAGAGCTGGACTAAAGGTCCAAGTGAATCTAAGGGCCCAAGTGAATCTCAGGCCTCTATTAACTTCGTTAAACCAATTTCATCCACTAATTCCAAGTTCTCTGAACCACGACGACTAACTGARGCAGAAATCCAAGATCGAAAAGCCAAAGGGCTGTGTTTCAAGTGTGATGAGCGATGGGGGGCTAACCATAAGTGTAAATTTAAGGAGTTGAGTGTGCTACTCTTGGGRGAGACGGAAGATGAGGCAGAGGAGACACCCATGGAGTCACCGGAGAGGGAAAATGGCGGAAACGGGGAAGCTGGCATCTCATTATGCTCTGTGGTGGGGATTTCTAATCCAAAAACCATGAAACTCAAGGGGTGGTTGGGAAGCCGTGAGGTGGTGGTGATGATTGATCCGGGAGCAACGCATAATTTCGTGTCAAGCAAGTTGGTGGACGAATTGGGAGTTGAGGTGTCGGGAACTCACGAGTTTGGGGTCTCCCTGGGTAATGGCACACGGATTATGGGGAAGGGCAAATGTGAAGAGGTCCAACTGAAACTGGGAAATGGGGTGGAGATCCGGGAAGACTTCTTACCACTCAAATTGGGAAATGCCGATTTAATCTTAGGAATTCAATGGCTTGAGAAGTTAGGGCCGGTGACGACTAATTGGAAGACGCATCGTATGAAGTATAGAGGAAAGGAAGGGATAGTGGAATTAAAGGGCGATCCAGCGTTGGAGAGCACGAAAATATCCTTGAGGGCCATGCTTCGTACGGTCCGACATGAGGGTGGGGGACTTTTGGTCGAATTAAACCAAGCTGAGGTRGAAGRGGAGACTAAGGAGGGCAGGAAGCCAAGGTGGTTRGCAGCAGTGCTAGACGAATTCYACGACGTCTTTCAGCCGCCTAAGGGACTGCCACCCTTGAGGGGCCATGAACATGCCATATGTTTAAAGGAGGGAAGTAACCCAGTGAGCGTGAGACCGTATCGATATCCGCATTTTCAGAAGACTGAGATTGAGAARCTGATCAGGGAGATGATGGAGGCCGGCCTTATTCAGCCCTCTACTAGTTCGTTTTCTAGTCCGGTATTGTTGGTAAAGAAGAAGGACGGGTCGTGGCGTTTTTGCGTCGACTACCGAGCTCTCAATCGGGAGACCATCCCCGACAAGTACCCGATCCCCGTCATTGAGGAGCTCTTGGATGAACTTCATGGGGCCGCGATCTTCTCCAAACTCGACCTCAAATCCGGGTACCACCAAATTCGGATGCGAGAAGAGGACATTCACAAGACCGCATTCCGCACACACGAGGGGCATTACGAGTTCCTYGTCATGCCTTTCGGGCTCACCAACGCGCCGGCAACGTTTCAAGCTCTTATGAATGAGGTATTTCGGGAATATTTGCGCAAATTCGTTCTTGTCTTCTTCGATGATATATTGATCTATAGTGCCGATAAGGATAGTCACTGTGAACATATGCGAATGGTAATGAGTAAATTGGCACAACACCAACTTGTGGTCAATGAAAAGAAGTGTGAGTTTGGCCAAGAAAAGGTGTCCTACTTGGGCCATGTAATTTCACAGCAAGGGGTGGAAGTGGACATGGAGAAAGTAAGAGCTATGGTCGAATGGCCTACCCCACGCAATTTGCGAGAGCTTCGGGGTTTCTTGGGGCTAACGGGGTACTACCGGAAATTCATTAAAGGTTACGCACAAATCGCTAGGGCCCTCACCGAGCAGTTAAGGAGGGATAACTTTGGGTGGAATGAGGCGGCTGACGCGGCTTTTGGGGAGCTCAAGTCTGCCATGACCAAGGCCCCGGTGATGACCATGCCTGACTTTAATAAGCCTTTCATCATCGAAGCGGATGCATCGGGATTCGGATTAGGGGCCGTGTTAATGCAAGAATCTCGTCCGGTGGCTTTCTACAGCAAACTTTTGGGTCCTAGATCACAAGGAAAGTCGATATACGAGAAAGAATTGATGGCCATATGCTTGGCCGTGGAGAAGTGGCGCCATTAYCTTTTGGGRCGGAGATTTGTGGTGCGTACGGACCAGCAGAGTCTTAAGTACATAATGGAGCAGCGAGAGGTTGGGAGTGATTATCAACGATGGGTTCGAAAGCTGATCGGCTACGACTTCGAAATTCAGTACAAGTCGGGGGCTAGCAACCGCGTGGCGGATGCTCTGTCCAGGAAAGGTGGGGCAGCGGAGTTGAGTGAGTTGACCGCAACTCAAGCCGTCGATTGGGGCCAACTGGAGGAAGAAATTAAAGGGGACAGAGAGTTGGAGGTAATGAGGGAACAGTTGACTAAGGAGAATTTCCCACACAATGGGTTTGCCATGGCTAATGGGCGTCTGTTGTACAAAGGGAGGGTTGTAATCCCTCGAAAGTCGAGTTTTGTGCAGAAATTGCTAGTGGAATACCACGATTCACCTATGGGGGGGCACCAAGGAGTCACGAAGACCTATTTGCGTCTTGCGGCGGAGTGGTTCTGGGTCGGAATGAGGAAAGATGTGGCGAGATATGTGCGAGAGTGTGGTGTATGTCAACAGAACAAACACTCCCAACAACAACCCGCTGGACTTTTGCAGCCCTTACCGATTCCCGAAGCCATATGGGAGGATATCTCACTTGATTTCATCGAAGGGTTGCCCATATCAAGGGGGGTTGATTCCATCCTTGTCGTGGTGGATAGATTGTCAAAGTACGCTCACTTCGTGAGCCTAAAACATCCTTTTAATGCCACCAAGGTAGCTGAAATTTTTGCAAAGGAGATAGTCAAACTCCATGGGGTTCCTACTTCTATTGTATCAGATCGGGATCGTATATTCTTAAGCCACTTTTGGACGGAGCTTTTTCGTTTGCAAGGAACAACCCTGAAACGCAGCACAGCTTACCATCCGCAAACGGATGGGCAAACCGAGAACGTCAACCGAGTACTTGAGACTTATCTACGATGCTTCATTTCAGGCCAACCCAAGAAATGGGCTGACTGGTTACACTGGGCCGAGTTTTCCTATAATACGTCCACACACTCTTCGACTGGTCTGACTCCATTTCGGATTGTGTATGGAAGAGATCCGCCAATTCTGATGAAGATTGGTCAGGGTCAGACGCCGGTGGATGCACTCGATGAATGGTTACAAGAAAGGGACAGGATGCTCGAGGATCTACGAGTGCAATTGCTGCGGGCACAACAAAGGATGAAGAGCAATGCAGATAAGAAGAGACGAGAGGAAGAATTCGAGGTGGGCGATGAAGTGTATCTAAAACTTCAACCATATCGTCAGAAGTCTCTAGCAAGGAGGCCCAACGAGAAGCTATCTCCGAGGTTTTATGGGCCGTATCGGGTGCTACATCGAATTGGCAAGGTGGCGTACAAATTACAACTTCCGGATACTTGTCGCATTCACCCCGTATTTCATGTTTCTCAACTCAAGCGAGCACAAGGACAGATCACGGCCAGCCCTACTGTTCCGGTTCAGCTCACAGACGACTTGGAGCTTGTTGTGGAGCCAGAGGAAGTCTTGGCCTTGAGGCAGCAGAAGGGTCAACCCAAGGGGAGTTATGAGTGCTTAATCCAGTGGAAGCAGCTTGGGAGGGATGAGGCCACGTGGGAGGATGCCCAACTGATGCAGGATCGCTTTTCACACCTACACCTTGAGGACAAGGTGGCTCTCCTAGGGGGGGGAGATGCAACGGTYCAAGAGCCACGACAAATTATCACCTACACTCGGAGAAGCAAGGCACCACACAAGGAGCATGCCCAGCTCATACAAGCAAGTACTCCTTGTAATTAATGCTCTGTCACAGCTCACCAAGTAAAACAAATAGTACACTGGAGTTGGTAGGATATCATGGGACACCTTTTGATTACAGCTTTTGCTAGCAGCTTTTGTATGCACAATTCTAGTATTATGTAAGCTTAAAAGGGGAGGAGTGAATAGGGGAAGTTATGCATGTATTTTGTAATTCAGTAATCACTTGAGATTTGTGGCCTCAAGTCACTGTGGAGACTAGTGACCTCAAGTCACCTTGTATCTTGTTATTCCTAGCAAATTAATCAAAATCACTCTCCTAGCATTTCATCCTAACCTGAGTTAATCATACTTACATCTCATAAATCTGAGTAAAACGTTACATCCACTATGCCATAAACAAGGGAAACCCCATCCCTCGTTTTCCTTTTTACACCCCTCGTGTGGTAACACGGAAGCAAAAAAGGGGATCCTATCAACTTGTTCCGACCTAGGATAATAATCCCATGAGTTTGGTCTTGCTTCACGGCCTAGAAACGAAAGTAGACTTCCATCTCCAAGTTGATAGGATCCCAAACGACATTGCAAGTTTCCAACTTACACTGGCTTAGCTTAAATCCTCTAGAACCCAATTTTACTCTCTATTGCTCCAATTTGGCATTAACCCTAGATTTAGTTATATTGGCCAATACAATATCATCCACAAGCAACATACACCATGGTACCTCGTCTTGGATTGGCCTTGTCACTTCATGAATAACCAATGCAAAAAGGAAAGGGCTCAATAACCAATTTTGTTGCCAACCAAATTGATGCTAACCAATTGTTATAGGGAAATCCTTTGTCAATCCATCACAAGTCCTCACATTTTGTTGACACATCCCAGTACATATACTCCTTAACCAGGTCAATATTCTTTGTCAATCCATCACAAGCCCTCACATCTGTTGACACAAGTCCTCATTCTTGGACATTTAATGCGGATGATAAATGTTGGTCTATGTTTTTGTATGCATTGCCAAATAATGTTGGAATTCGTGGTTACTTATTAGCAATTTCCTTATGATACATTTCATGCATCTTTCAAAGGTGATTTATTGCTTGTGCTTTTGAAGATGTTTTTTTTTATCCCAGTTTCTCCACCTCGACTGTTTATTTGGGTTATTTGACAGGATGAACTTGATGCTAAAGTCATTGTTGCTGGCTATTCAACTACTTGCAGCCAAAAGATTCACAATCAACTGGTAATACTATATACTTCATTTTTTTACTGCTACCATTTTGACCTTCATGTTTTGGAAATATACATTGTGACAAGTTCAGTATCATTAATATTAGTTTCTGTACTTTTTAGGAATATTAGCTAAAGTGACTGTACATATATATATGTTGGTGCATTTGAATTTTTAGGAATATTAGCTAAAGTGACTTTCATGTTGGACATTTAAATTTTCCCCCGTTATTAGATTGTTGGTGCATATGTATCAATATTACTCTGTTGTTAATTAGTTACAAGAACAAAGTCCTAGAATTGAGCTTGCTTTTGTGGTGGTACACTAAATTAATATGCTTGTAAATTGAAAAATTGGCTGCTTGGTACTGTACTTACACTAAATTAATATGCTTGTAAATTGAAAGACCTTTTTTTCATTAAAATACTCACTTGTAAAATGGTGACACTGTTTTTATTTCTGTCTTTTCTCATAAATTTGGATAAGTTTGTCTGCTATAGAATGAACAGACTTGACTGAGGTACTTTGAGTGTGTTTATGTTCACAGAATTCTTGAAGTACTCTTGATTCCTGAAAGAAGTTTCAGCATTGTATTACTTAGAAATGACCAAATTAGTTAGCAAGGCTGATATCTAACCTCCTCATCTATTCCTTTCTATGTAGTGSTAAATGCTCATCTAAACCTTAGTTTTTTTTTATATCATTTAACCTTCTTCYGTCAAAGTTGTATTGGCTCTCCCTTGGGATCTTTCGAAACTCAGATAATCGTGAATATTCACCTTTTTATATTTTATTATAGCATTATTGGGCAATGTAGCACGATGACACTTAACACCACACTTTTCAATAAGCATGACTCACGTATAACACTCTTTATTGCTCCAACCACAATGTTACATGAAAAACCACTTTAAGAAAGTCAATTTGGTTTTTTATTCATCCGAGAAATTAAAAAGCCACATATATACMTAAATGCCCGCAAGACATTTTATTTGATTCCTAAATAGACTAGTGGTTGAAGCACAGTTAAGTTCCTACATGATATGTCAAAGTCATAGATATATAATATTTTCAGTGAAAGTGGCTTTAGTTTTAAGGTTTTACAATATGCATAGCTTTTTGTTATATGGTCGYACTGATGGCAATTGTTACAGATCCAAGTGCACAAGTGATTTTTGACAGATATAATGCCAAATTGATGAAAATGTTAACCTTTTATTTGTCATTTGCATATATTTTTTGTTGTTGTTGACTTGCAGTTACACAAGTGTTATGTTCAATCTRATTGCTGGTAAAACTCTTATGTGTGAACGAATTTTCTTTCTCAGGTTGGCGCAGAAAAAATGCACAAAGATAGCAAGTACATACTGTTTTTAGATGATGATGTTAGGCTACACCCAGGAACAATAGGTGCTCTCACTGCAGAGATGGAAAAAAACCCTGAGGTTTGCATTTTGTTTCAATACTTAGAACCAAATTATTTCTGATGCAGTGCATGTTTGTCATTCTTTGTTCTTGTAGTGCTTGTATTTAATCATATTTTTRCRAATTCCAATGCTTAGCCTTYCCATGTATTCCAAAATTATTGACTGTCATTGTTTCTGTTATCATTATTGGCAGATATTCATTCAAACTGGGTACCCACTTGATTTGCCTTCGGGGAGCTTAGGAAGTTATTGTATATATGAATACCACATGGTATGTGCTAAAGTTTGCTGATTTCATGCTAATTTATTGTCTGTGTTCTCTTGCCAGGAGCTGTTACGTGTATTGTGACAATAGTGAATTATTTTTAAAAAAAAAAAACAAAAATGGGGATAGTTAGTAGAAGTTGTTTTGGGCTTTGAGATAGTAATAACATATAAGATGTGACTTTAAAGAATTTGTGAAAGATATGTAATAGGGTTAGTCAGGGTAATTGGAGGAACTAATGTATTGCAAATGGAAATGACACAGATGAAACACATTGAGTGCTAGTTCACTCCAACTATTTTCAAAATTACACAATTTGTCATCGCTTTTCCACAGGCGTATTTCTCTCTCTGTAACACTATTTATGATAATTACTTATCAGCAACTCTAGAAACTTCATAAACGAATTTTAAATATCTAATATGTGGTGAACTTTTAAAAATTACTCTTGTCTTCTAAATTTCTTTCATTTTTTTACTTGTTACACTTTTATATGGGTAAGTTTTTATATTACTTGTCTCACTTTTTTTTCGTAATAGACTCTCTCTATCTATTCTGAGAGATGTATCTCATGTCACATGGTTCCTTTCTTATATCACTACATCATTCCCGTATTTCAACAAATTTCATAGTATCATATCTTGAGAGCTTTGAACAAGTAGAAAAAAATAAGTCATTAAAGGATAGCAGTAATATTACACTACATTTTCCTTGCATCGAGGAAGTATAAAAACTGCTGAAGAAAGGTTATATAAACAGTATCGATAAATGTTGTAAAGTTATTGTCTTTCCATGATCTCTAAGTTGGAGAGCGTGGAGGAGTTCGGCTTTTAACACTTTCCTATCTATGTCACTGAATTTGGTGCAATAATTAGATCTTTAATTTTAATTCAATTGATTGTCCTTTTCTAAGGATTAATCATAATAATGTGATGTAAGTGTAAAGTGAAAAAATAAAACAAAGAAATAAATTCATTAGAGTACGTATTTTTTACATTTTCTCAATGCTAAGACCACAGTTTATTTTTGTTTTCTCCCATTCCTCACTAGTAAGCACCACTTTAATTTTATTTCAACCGTACTATAGTAAGCTCTTAATGAGGTTGCTTTTAAAAATTTGACTAACCATGATTGACAAATTATTCGTTGGAATACTGTGGCTATGATCTTATCACACTGAGGGCAAAACCCCATCTAACCACTTACTAGCATTTAGCTTACATAGTCATGACTTGGTGTCATATGGGCTTTACTCTGATTGTGATAGGATATAGCCCAATATTCCATGAATAATTTTTCAATTTTCTATAGTCAAATTATCAAAGGAAAACACGCAGTTAATGGCTTACTAAGAGCAATTACCCTACTAAACTACAGTTGATAATAAACATTAAATCTTACTTACCAATGAGAATAAAAGTAACCAGTGCTTACAATGAAAAAGTAAAAAATATGTACTACCAATGAGAATTTCCTTAAACATAACGAAATTAGTATGAGAAAGAAATTAGGATGAAGATCAATCCCACGGAAGTTTTTGTGGAAATATTTTAACGGATTTGACATTTTGGGGATAGTGGATTTGAATAACATAAAAATAACAACACATTTGTCATCTCTAAGCCTTGCTCTTATGGGTTTTGCTCTGGTGGCAGACATTCTTTATGGGGCGGGTGCTGATGGTAAGTAATTCAGTGTTTAAATGGCACGCATGCAATATTCGTTCTCTGATTTTCCCAATCTCAGATGCATGCTGATGACTTCAGATATGATAACTATGGTGTGGTCTCTGAACTTCAGAGTGGTGGATATTCTGAAGATAATGACTCTTGCAGCCATGCTGTAAAACACATCTGCTGCTGCATATTGTATCAATGAATGGTTCCTTTTTTTTTTTTTTGAAATTTCTCTAATCTTGGTAATTTGATGCCCTCTATACTGACGTGAGGGTTTTGAATGTGATTCTAGTTTGTTACTTTTTTCCTGTTTGATTGTGACTTACCTTTAGTATGTCCAATGTACTATTCAACTCTTCTAGAACATGTAGGACAGTAGGAGTGACTTAATGCATGCTTTATATGCCTTTAGCATTCATGTGCCATTGCCCCACTATTTCTTGCAATGCCTATATTATTTGAACACTGTGCATGATGCTTATTATTTAGCTCACTAATGAGCCCCTTTTAACTCATTTGTAAAACTCAATTGACTAATATTTAAAACTCAATTGACTAAAAGTGATCGACAAGGTTAATTGGGATGGTGAGGTTGATCCTGATACCACTTAGTCAAAAATGAAGAATTGTTTCCTAAGAGTGGCCAAAGAGGTTTTAGGGGAATCAAAGGGGAGAAATATGGTGCACAAGGATACTTCGTGGTGGAATGAAGAGGTGAAAGTCGTAATCAAACACAAGGGATTCTTATCTATCCTTGGGAAAAAGCAGGACTAGCATATAAAGACGCTAAAAGCAAAGTAAAGGTAGCCGTGCAACAAGCTAATGAAAAGGCTTACCAAGAAGTCTATGAAAGGTTAGAATCCAAAGAAGGAGAAAAGGCGATTTATAAGATGACAAAGAGAAGACAAGAGACGAGGAAGGCTATTGGTACGGTCAAGTGTATCAAAGATAAGAACCACAAGTTTTTAGTTCAAGATGAGGACATCAAAGAAAGGTGGAAGGAATACTTCGATGAATTGTTTAACGGAAGCCAAGGGGCTATTATAGGGGATACGTCTGTGAGTAAGGAGGAAATCAATGTGAGGTTTGTACGAAGGATTAGAAGAGTAAAGGTGGAGGTTGCATTGAAGAGGATGAAACCAAAGAAGGTGGTTGGGTTGGGCCTGATGGTATACCGGTGGAGGTGTGGAGTTGTCTAAGTAAGGTTGGTATTGATTGGTTAACAAAGATGTTCAACAAGGTATGGAAGACTTCGAGGATCCCTCGAGATTGGCGAAAGAGTACCTTGGTTCCAATTTATAAGAACATAGGAGATGCTCAGGATTGCGATAACTACCGAGGAATCAACCTTATAAGCCACACTATGAAGTTGTGGGAACGGGTAATAGAACACCGATTAAGGGCATGTACTACTGCTAAGGCAAATTGATACAAGTCATTTACCGTATTAAATTAATTATTTATAAAACCTATCTTAGTCCTTCAAAAATTTTAACAAGTAGTAAAAGGGTAAGAAAGGGTCGATCCCACGAGGAGTTGTTAACTTCCTAAACTCAAAATCTAATCTAATGTTAAGTACAAATGTATAATATATACAATATTTACGCTATTTACATATTTACGAATATGGGGGGGTTTAAAGTTGTGATTATTTAATAGTAAAACTAAAACTAAACTATTATTTACAAGTGACAACACAATTAACCCTTTTTAATTCCATGATTTTTATTAGATTTGATTATTAATACGATAAGTAGTCAACCTTGAGAATTTAATCAATTATATTATTAGATTAACTGTAGAGTCTAAGATAACAAAGACTCCCTATCTTCCCTTAATTTAAACCAATTTTGAACTAAGCCGAAGTCGATTCTAAACCAATTTAATTGACACAAATATGATCGCAACTTGTATGAATTAAAATTCGAAGCATTAATATCAAGGAGACCTCATCAACCATAATTATTCTAATCACATAAATGCTTAAAATAATTATATTGACCTTACTCTCTAATTTAGATTAAACCATGATCGCATACTCAATATAAATTAGGGGTTACTCGACTATATGATCTAAACTAAGCCAAACCATATAGATAACAATAATTAACAATCATACACACATTGGTAATATGCATAATCGTAATTTTAATCAATGAATCACAAGCAAGTTCAAATAATAATCAATTGATAAATCTCTCAAGAAGATAATAATACCCAAAACTAATTATTCATCTCAATTATTTGAATTTCAATAAAAAATAGCAAGTTGAATGACAAGAACAATGATTGGGAACAAAGTGTAAAAGAAGAACTCATTAATTTGTCGCGCCCAAGAATTCCGTACGAAAAATAGCTTCGACCCCACGAATCGTCGTCACTCTCGTTCTACCTTGGATTTGAGACTAACCTTCCCTCCAACGGCTATCTTTTCTTCCAAATTGATCCAAAGACGAACTAGATCAAACTCTTGCGTTCTCTATATTTTGGTATCGTTGTGCGTCTTTGTTGTATGCGTGTATTGTGCATATTTGCTTCCCGTTTTCCAGTAGAAGTTTAGGATAGATTGACTGCTTGATGGAGTGGTGAGGTTAGACGGAAAAGATCTCGCTATGAGTGAATGCTTTAAGTATCTTAGGTCAATCTTCCAAAAGAATGGTTATATTGACGAAGATGTGGCTCACAGGGGTGAAGTCAGGTTGGCTTAAATGGAGAGCGGCTACGGGAGTATTGTGCGATCGAAACAACCCTCTGAGGTTGAAAGGAAAATTCTACAGGACTGTTATTAGACCATTATTAGACTAGTAATGCTCTATGGCACAAAATGTTTAGCCTCCAATGGTGCGAGATAGAATAAAAAATGAAGTTATTTGTGGGAAAGTTGGTGTTGCTTATATTGCAAGCAAGATAAGGAAAACCGTTTACGTTTGTTTGGGCATGTAAGACGGAGACCTCAAGAGGCACTGATGCGACGAGTGGAAAAGTAGGATCAAAGAGATTTTAAACGAGTTAAAGGGAGATCGAAAATGGCTTGGTTGGAAGGAGTTAAAAAGGATCTGAGTTGGATTTACAAGTGGATGAGGCTCTCGATCGTAGGGAGTGGAGGAGGAAAATTTATGTTGATGACTTACCGGAGTAATCACTTTTGGCTCATGTTAGCCGACCCCACTTATGGGAATAAGACTCTGATTGACTAATATCCAAACTAATGTTGGTGTTTACAACACCAATCATACTTAGTCAACAACAAGAAACAAGCAAAAGAAACAGAAACAAGCTTGTCTAGTYAGTGGGAAATTACATTTTCCTCTCTTTTCATCTTGAAAATGGTTAAGTTAAATTAGTTGCTGTATGTTGTCAGAAACAATAAGTCATGGACAAGGCTGTATTGGTGAACAAGCAACCTATATTGGAATCATTTTACCTTCTATTTTTAATGTGAATGAGTGGCTCATTGTTGTTTAACAAATTGTTCTATCAATTTATTCTTACTCTGATTTTATTGATTCTCTTTATTACCTTTTGGGATTTTTCCCCATATACCCCCAAGGTTTTGCAAATACACTTAATGAGGCCAAAAACCGTTAAATTCCTTAACACTGTTAGTCTTCCCCACTATTAACCCCTTAATTCAACTCATATTACACCAATTCATTCTCTCTCCTCCTTTTTACTACCTTCATCCCTTCTCTCTCCCCTTCTTTCCATTTCAACCACCACCACCATAGTTGCCGCAACCACCTCAACCTTCGCCACCCCTGACCTACGACCACACCCTCTTCGCCATCACGGACGCGCGACCACACCTCCCTTCGCCAGGACACCCACAACCACCACCCCCTTCGCCACCCATGAACCGCGACCCCCAGTCCCTTTCGCAACTCTCTTCTCCCTCACTCCGACCACTAAAACCACGCTCCCCACTCGAAAAATTGCATTCAACTTCGAAAATTGAAGCCCTAAATTTGAAAATATGGGTTCTCTTCGAAAATTTGGGTTCTCAATTGCTTGGCGGTATCAAGCTTATCAATACTTTGAAAATATGCATTCAACCATCTTGGAATTTTGCTTAGCAATGAAATGAAGGATTGCTATTACGCTTCACATGAAATCCACTATGCTTTCTTCTTGATTTTTCTAAATTCCCCCATTAAATCCACTTGATTTTGGTTTTAACTGGTTTTCTTACAATAATCCCAATGAAAAAAATTTGGAATTAGGGTTTGTGATTAGGTGGAAATGAAGAAATTGGAGATTAGTGAGAATGTATGGGAATTTGATTGAATTTTGAGGATTTCAGATATTTTGGATAGAAGAATGGAGGTAAGTGAAAGAATTAAGGGTTAAGAGAAGGGGTTAGTGGTGAAGTGGATGAATTAGAGGTTAATTGGGGTACAACGACTAACGATGTTAGTTTCTCATTAGAGTAAGGGTATTTTGGGCTATTTTTCGGGTCAGGGACCGTAAATATGAGGCGATTTGAAAACAATAAAAGTGGTTTACGATAAAGTTATTAAGCAAAACCTCGGCGGTATATGGGCAAAATCCTCTTACTATATTCATTGGATTCTTAGGAATTCGTATATATGTAAATCTTTTAAATTCAAATTCGAATAATTTCTATGGACCCGGTATGAATGTGTGATAAATGCACATTTGCAGTTTAATATAGTGTTATTTAGCATTTCAAATATAGACTTGATTCCGATGTTCCTTTACTGATGTCTAAGTCGCATTACATTACAACAACAATGCCATCTTTCTTGGTTGTAGAGCGCACACTTCATTTAAGAATAGAATTTAATTCGACTTTCCTGTTTAATTGTTAGTTTTGTTTACAATGACTCTTCATGGTTGTGGACCTTGTTTATTGAGATAATTCTACGGTTGTGGACATTGTTATGGAGATAATTGTTCATTTTGAATCTTGAGGACCCCATTTTTGGTGCTCGTAATTGCATTATATTTGCTTGTTCCTTWAGTGTAATTAGATTGTTCAACCAATTTACTTGATAARGAAATAAACTCATTCTTGAGGAATTAATTTCTCAAACTTCTGGAGATTGCATGAATTTGGTCAACTGTCGAAACAGACTTSTATTGATATTTGGTTGTTGTATGTTGTTTTTAGTCTTTTTAGCATATATGCTGGTTGATCCCCTTTATCTGTCACAGGAGCTCACAAAAAACTCATAACATCTCCCCCAGTTGCTGTTTTTCCTCATCCACTTGCAAGTGATCTTAGTTTCTCAAGGTCTGASATAATGTCTATGGGATTCTTACTTTAAATGAAACTCTTATGTACATTGCATCTGACAATWCTAGGCTTCTTTAACTTCTTAATATAGGTATTGGAATTACTTGAGGAAGCAAACATTTGTTTTAGAATCCTATGTTTCAAAGGTCAATCGGATCATGAACCGTGCGTTATTTTCCGTTCACTGCTACCTGTCATGGGGATTTGTTGCTCCATATTTTATGGCTGTGATCCATGTTGCAGCTGCATTTCGAATTCGCTACAAAGCACACCCAATACACGAGGAATCATCTATATCTAGTGGTGAGTTAATTACKTTTACTTGTAGGTAGGTCACTCTGAAATCAAGGTGTAATTGTGCAGTACACTAGATCACCTTGATGATCAGGGGTTTTTGACAAGTTTAAATACTATGACTTGACTGCTCAGATAGTTCTTCTTCTGTATATTAATAAAACAACATTAGCCTTTTTGGTTTGAATTAGGTTTGCCTTATTTGGTTTTGAAAAGCAGAGAAATTATCCATTTTGGTCTGTAGGATCTTTTTTCTCTATTTTTTCTTCTCTTCCTTACACGGACTCATCCTCGTTTATTCTCAACTYTCTCTCCTCTCACAGGGGTCTCTACAAAATATCGTGTCAACTCCTTTGTAAGAACCCTTGTATATGGAGGGAGTGTGATGGGTCTGTGCTGGTGGGTTGGTCATTTCATTCTTTTTTTTGAGATGAAGAGAAAGGAAAGTGAGAGAAAGAGGAAGAACATGAAGGAAGAGAGAAGGAGGGGAAAGGTGAGATCAGTTTTCCCTAGGGATTGTGCTTAATWAAAAAGGAAAGGAAAATGGATCCTTCCTTCTCTTTTGGCTTCATTCCCCCAACTCTTTACCCAAAGAAGAGGAATTATCCCTTTTCGTTTCTCTTCTCTTCTTTTTCTTCCAATCCTTTTTATCCTAACAAAGTGTTAGGCTATCAATTAATACCCATGTGGAATCCTTATTAAAATTGGACAAACGGACAGTTACCTGGACATTAGTATTCAATATATTTATTGGGATTCAAGTCTTGCTTAGTGAACCATTGTGTCAGAATTCGATCATTTCTCATTTGAAACAGGTTTGTTTGATGCACCCAAAATAATATAAATAATACACTCACAGACATAGATACTGCACGGATCCTAAATCTATATGTTGTTGGTTGACTTGCTGCTGAAGATTCCTTAGTTTTTGAGTTCCACAGCAAAGTTGTGGACCTTGACATAATATATATTACTNGGGCGTCCGTGAATAACCTATATAGGCACGGTGGCGATCCCCTCAATTCGACAACACACCCCAACGCATTCACATGCGGATTCCATGGCTCAATTCCATGACACTGAAGCTGAGGTCACGCCCCCCTAAGGCGGGGCGAAGCCCTACACATATGCATACTTGTCTTCCTCAATTTCCTTCGTTCTCACATATAATTTCTTTGGATGACATTTGACATTGCTTATTGAATGTGGATTGAATGACTATTCATCTACCTCTTTTGAATTTTTTAATTGTTCCTTTTCAACTATCAGGATTCTGATTTTAATTTTCAGCTCTTCATATACTCATTCATCAATTACAATTATGGTTACATTGTAGAGAATGGGTTTCAACTCTTAGGATTCTGATCTTAATCACCACCTTTTATACCCTATCAATGACATTTATATTTACACTCTCTCCTTCTTCCTCTTATTTAATCGCCAATATTTGCAATGGTGTCTCACAAAGTCGATATGTCCTTTTCTTGCTCATTTTTCTCTAATTTCGTAAAACTTTTGTCTTTAACTTCTTACTTTATATAGTAACTTTACCCATTTGTATTCAATTTGTTGCTTCTATTTTGCGTAATTGTCTTTTGTGTCTTCAATTAAAATTTTATTTTTTGAAAGATAAACGTAATAATCTTTCTAGAAACATTTGCAATTAAAAGGAAAACTTTTTTTTGACGAGAATTAAAAGGAAAACTTAACTTGAGTGGTTTGAGCTAAAATAATAAGCAACAAAATCTTTATTAATTTCATGATCTCTAACCGTATCTAGGTTTGGAAACAACTTTAGATCTTATAGTACTAGTGTTACAAATTAATTGGTCATATGTATTATGCTATATTCATATGTTGTATTTTTGCTATATTCATATTCATATCAATCATATGTTATAAGATCGACAAAGATATGAATTTTTGTAGCGCTCTAGGTATATAATATGGACAAACTTTTATATACAACAGGCCACACCAAATTTTATGGTGTGTCCAATGATAAAATTGTAAAAATACCCTTTTAAAACTGTATAAAAGGATCAAAMCCTAACCTCTCTCTCTCATTTCCTCCTTCTCTCACTCTCTCTCTCTCTAAACTACGCGCAGCCATTTCCTCCTACTCATTCCTCTCTCTCGAACCTTCCCTCCTCTTCTTCATCTTCTTCCTCACTCCTTTCTCTCTCCTATTTTGCCATGAAAACACTCTCATTTCTTCTCAAAACCTCCATTTCTCACTCTTCATCATCTTCTTCTTCTCATGCTTCGAAATTCTCTCTCCTAAGGAGCTTAAATGGGTTGCCCTCAAGCGGTTGCCGATATACGAGAGGGTAAGAAAGGGGCTTTTGAGGCGGTTGGTTGATGATGGCTACGTGGTTTACAAGGAGGCCGGTTGATTTTCGTAAGCTTGAAAATGAAGATAGGAAGATATTGGCTGAGAATATKGTTAGCGTTGTTGAGGAGGATCACGAAAAGTTCCTCAAAAGGATTAGGGGCAGGTTTGACAGGTATGTCAATATTATCATTGCGGAATTCTAAGTAGTTCATATAATTCGTAAAATCGTAAAAGTAGATCTTATAATTCAGAAAAGTAATTGTGATATTTTATAAAAATAGTTCATATATTTCATAAATGTAGTTCATATAATTCGTAAAAGTAGATAATATAGTTCAGAAAAGTAATTGTGATATTTCATAAAAGTAGTTCATATAATTCATAAAAGTAGTNTTTATAATTTGCACGATTTGCACCGTAGGTATATTTTATTTGTTTATAGATGAGACTCAGTATCTCATGTTAACATATCAATAGATTCTCTTCGATAATGAGTTTATGCGGACTAGTCATTAGTGTGTTTTACCAAAATATTTGGTGAAAAAGGTCAATGTCTACACAAATAAATGGTGTAATACTATGCTTCATAAGTTCTCTACCSTTTCTATATATTCAGTTTMTACGAAAGAATTGTCAGTGAGTTTTTGATGAGGATTGGAAGGCAAATTTGGAAAGTGAACTAATCACATTGATKACTGATGCAAAAGGATTCAACTGATGAATCACCTTAAATGAGAATATTAATGAATTATTTTGAGATTTTGCTTATGAGTTTTTATCTTTCACATGGAAGGATTTTCTCATTTTTGGCTTCGTTAAAGTTAGTTTATGTCAAAACAGGTTGGAACATGCAAGGCAGTAAAGCTTATGGATTTATGGGGTTTTGATGTGATTACAACTTACAAGCCGTTTCCATGTAGTTCTATTTGTGGGATTGTGGGGAAAAAAAAAGTAGGAGTTCTATTTGGAATCAGTCATTAACTAGGAACTCTAATAAATTTAGGAATTAGTAGTTGTAGTCCTTGCTGATTTCTTGTTACTTGCAGCTCAAGGGATCYAATTTGTGGAGTTGTATACAAATTAGGATTACCCATTGGAGTCTTAATTTCAGTGGAGATGAGTTATATACTTGTCCTGACCTCTCTGGACTCTTGAAGTCCTGTACTCTTGTTGAAGGTTGTTGAATCAACAATTGAATTTTGTGACTTTTATGTTCTAAGTGAAGAATTGGTTGATAGCTTTGTGCTTGAAGATCAAGATCAATAGTTTAATTACTTGGTGCTCAAGGGTGTGTTGAGATCCTGTCTCTTATACACATCTAGATGTGTATAAGAGACAGATATTCGTGGGTCTGTGTTGCGTCCACATTTCAAGCCCAAATGGCCTTTCATGTGAGGGGGAGTGTTAGAGTATATATTATCTTTTCCCAAATATCATCTCTATCTCTCTTTTGCATTCTCCATACTTGTAGTTTCATAACACGTTATCAGCACGACACTGCCCTATCCTAACCAATTGAGCATATGGGATGATAGAAAGATACGGATGATAGAAAGGTACTGCAACATTCAATGCAAGTATATATATTCTCTTTTAGATCACTTGCCTTGAATATTTTCTTTGTTTAATTTCTTTCTTTGATTACCATGTCTGTCGTGTACAATCTGGTATTACACTAATGACTCTACTTTTGATACAAAATCATTGTATAAAGCTATAACATAATTTTCTTGCCCATATATTAAGTTATATATGCTCAAATTAAGTGAATGTATTCATTTTAGCAAGTGCTTTTTAAGCTATGTGACGTTAATTTGACGTGAGAAGTGTTTCTTGAAAAGTTATAGTTTATAATGGTACTATTACTATTTTATAAGACACTCATGATATTCCTATTAAATGTGCAATTAGATAAGTTATTTTTCCCTGCCACAATATTTTGCACTATTATATTATGGTATTGTTTTTGTCGAATGTTTTGTTGTTGCACTATTATGTTGTGCTCTTATTTCACTTATATCAAGTTTCTATTGCATCCTTATATATACTGCTATTAATATACTTGCTTAAGTATGTCTATTGCCGCTTCCTTCACTAGTAAATTTTCATAGTGAGTTTTCTAGTTTCTCTAATGTTACACTATGTCAGCATCTCTCTTTAAATGACACTACTCTGAGTCTGCGACCCTTTATATTACCAGAAAGAATTATTTATCTTGGTTATTTAATGTTGCAATAAAATTTGAGTTTTAAGGCCCTTAATATAATGTTATTATATTTAAACACTCATAATGACAATTACTTAGTAGCTTTATGGTGAATTCGTGGTGATTTTAACAYCGTTATGAGTATCTTTATAAATGTTAAGAGTTTTTAAATATTGTGGATTGGGGATGAATAAAWTGCACATTTGTACATTTGRACTTGAAGTTTTCTAAAATTTTATTGGGTGAGAAATCCTCATGAATAATGCAAAGACAATATATAGCTAGCTAGAATTGTTTGCAGTATGATATTAAATTATCCCACATTATTGATACATACCCTAAATAGGATTTATGATAATTCCTAAAGTATGTGCTCAGATAATCCACCATTCACCATACCATTGGTACAATGTCATGTGAAGTATAAATTTTGTTTTGAATAGTCTATATAATATCTTTTGGGTGGATATTAAGAGATATCAACTCTAGTTGGGTGTTGGTAAATAAATAAATAAATATACTCATTCCCAGAAGTGAATGAGAAATTGTATACTCGAAAGAATTAAAATAAACATGTTTATATGATGTTCTTTGCTTATAAGCAAGACATTGTATTTATGAGTTTAAAGTGATTGAACATAACGTTGTTAGCATGACATTGTGAGCCACTTATTTGATACATATGTTGATCATGCCCATATATATAAGATAATTTGGTTTTAAACGAACGTAAGAGGAATAGTTTACTTGATACATGTTTTAATCAAAGGAATTTATGAGTTACATGGTGCAAAAAATTTGAAAAGTTGTTGTATTAATTTTCATATTCCCACATGCAATGATTAGGGGGGGATTTTTTTTATTTGATTAAATTATGAAATCATTGCAGAAATGAATAATAAAAAGTATTAATGGTCAGTTTGATACATATATTAGCTCAAACATATTTGATTTTGTGACCATATATTTATCTAGAAAGAACCATCTTGAAGATGAATATAAATAGTTGTCATTGTCAATTGAATATGTTGATTGCTCTGATCAAAATTGATGTCCCAAAAGGACAAGATCTATTACTAATGATGTATACGCCTGAAGCGTGACAAATGAATATCTTATAATGATAAGAATTGATGATCAATTACAAATATGTATTAGCTACATGGTAATCAAATATTAGCACGCTACCATCCTGAAGATGGATAGTTTCTAAATGCTCGAGCTAAAAAAATTATGTTCTCTTAAAAAAAAAATCAACATCAATTGCTTATGAAACTTGAAAGTAGAACATGCCTGAAGCGTGGTTTACAATGATAAAAGGGAACAAAGCAATGATAGACAATGATAGGTTTGAGAAAATGATACACTTTTGATGATATGAATCACTTATATAAGAAAATATATGTTTTGTTTAAATAATACGTGATATGTTAAGTGCTCCAGAAGATTACAAAATKTTCAGAAAATTTAGCACGTATCAAGTGATACTTTAGTAGAGTATGAGTTTAAATCAATTATTAGTTGATTGTTTTGCCAAAAGAAATGCATATTGGTGTTCTTATATCATATCACATTCATGGTCATGCATAAAATATGTTTAATAAGGTGATCACCAGTGATGAAAAACTGACCTTTTAACTGATCATTGAATTTTGAAGAAAAGGTGATTGGATGTGATGATTAAGTTAGGCCATCTAGGTTTGATAATTACCCGTTGTGGAAACCCGAAGTTTCATTTGACATAAAAATAGTGTGCTAACGCTCTCTCATGTTATGTGTATGTGGCAAGACATAATATTGAGATTGAGCCATATATTTGAATTGTGATTTTAAGAGTTTGTTTTAAAGAAAAATTCAAGAGATCATATATTAGTTTCTAAGAACATTGTATGGGCATATGTAAGGTGGCCAGAAGTTCACCATAAATAGCTTATATATATATTTTTCGATAGGTGACTGGAAGCTCACCGTATTTGTTGACTAAAAGTTCACCAAGGAAACTATGAGTAACTAGTAATTCAATAATAAAGTTTTTATGATCCGAAAGATCACTATCTAGTGAAATTACATACAAGTGACTTATATATATAATTCTCTTGATTGGGGCTATAGTATGTCAGCACACAAGGAATAAAAAAAAACAAGAGAGACAACTGCACATTATATGTCTCCCCATTGATGTTGATCTCCAGAAGAGAACAAATTATGAAAGTTTTATTTCAAATTCATTTGCGTTGTACATTATACGCTAATGAAACAAATGATTTTCCTAGTTTTCATTGAAGAACTCTCGTAACAAAATGAAGTATGTATTTAAAGAATAACATTGTGATATCATTGATATAAAACAATATTCTTATGGTCCAGAAGAACCATGAGAAAAATATGAAATCAATTACGTTAATTCATATGAGATTGGAAAATAAAAGTTGTTAATATGAAGTGTTACCATGAACTTGTTTGGATAATATATGAGATTGGAAAAAAAAATACTTAAGTGCTTCGGGTATTACATAAGCACGAAGCATTAAATCATCATTACAGGCTGAAAGAAATCACAAATGCCTCGTGGTTTACAAAAAATCCGAAGYAATTAATGCATAAATGCCTCGTGCTTTTCAAAAACCCGAGGCATTTGGATGTTTAAATGCCTCGAGTTTCTGAAAAGCACGAGGCATTTGGACGTTTAAATGCCTCGGGCATGCCCGAGGCATTTGTTAAATGAGTTGCAGCGACGTCTGCTTGTAATGCGGGCTAGG